>JAECWI010000201.1:0-171705 GCA_018150345.1 Drosophila equinoxialis
TGCCGAACCTAGCCCAAGAGATAGTAGAAATATCCCAAGGGACGAGGATCGTTACAATATCGTTTAAGAGCCCGGTGGTGATTAGTAAGGAATTACCGGTATCACCTGCGAATGATCTCTTAAAAACGATGCCAACTGTAGTGTCCGAAGTGTCCGGGCAATTACCCATTCCAATGGAAATTGCCGATAGCTCTAAAAGTATCGAGGGCCCCGTGAACAAGTTGACTGCTGCAGTGGGTGACTTGTCCAACGTTGCTGCTGCGGCTGATGATTTGGGACCGCGTCCTCTCGTTGGCATACCACCAAAGAAACTTACATTTGTTTCTAGGATAGACCCTGTTGTCACATCTGATGATGTAATAGCCTATATTCGGAAGCAAGTCAATGTCTCGAATATTGCGGTGGAAAAGTTTAAATTTTCGTATTCCCGGGACATCTCGTCCTTTAAAAATAGTGTTTCTGCCAATATCTTCGACATTATATGTCGAGAAGATTTTTGGCCGAAGCATGAAATAGTTAAGGAATATACTGTAAAAAATAAAAAAATCGGCGAAATTTCGCCTGTCCATAACAGCAACTAACACTATTTCTGGCGCATCAGTATCTGCAGGTGTGTAAAAAACATAGTTTCGTCCCTTAACCTGGGTTACCAGAACGTTAGAGGACTGAAATCTAAACTTCCTAATCTCTATGTAGATGGTCTTTCTTTTAAACATAGCATTCTTGCTTTTACGGAGACGTGGCTAAAACCTGACATTGCTGATGCATCGGTCTTTTCCACAAACTTTTCTATATTTAGACGTGACCGGATTTCTCCCGTAGGCGGTGGCGTTCTGATAGCTGTTGATGCAGCTTTATCATATGAAATAATTCAATTTTTTATACCAGTCTTTCAATCAGTTTGTCGCTGTTAAAGTAAATCTCAAATCTTGTAATGCTTTTATTACTTGTTCCTATATTCCCCCATCGTCTGACATTATGGTCTACTTAAATCATTTAGAGCCAATTCAATTTGTCTACTCTTTAGTTTCTAGTCAAGATTTACCTGCTTTGTCATGATCACTAACAGATGAATCTACCATGTTGCTGCCCTCTATGTCACATGACTTTATTGATGGCCTTCTAGGCTTATATTTTTCGTCCTCTGCATAAAAATGACAAAAAAGTCCGAAGCCTTTAACTATAGGGGTATTTCAAAATTGTCCGCTATTCCGAAAGCTTTTGAGAAAATTATAACTTCGCAATTGCAACACTTTTGCAGCTCTATTATTTCGCCATCCCAAAATGGGTTTGTGAAACGTAGATCTACAAACACTAACCTTTTAGAATTTACCTCTATAATCATCAAGGGGCTCAAAAATGCTAAACAAACTTTTCCTTTTTTGCGTTCGAGAATATTTAACAAACAGAAAACAGAAGATACTTTTCAAGCCTTATTTATCCTATTCCATTCCTGTGACATCTGGGGTACCTCAAGGTAGTCATCTTGGCCCCCTGCTTTTCATTTTATTTATTAAGGATTTTCCATCAGTCATTATTCATTCGCGTGTGCTTATGTATGCTGACGATGTTAAGCTTTTTCTTACTTATAAAGAAACAGATTCATTTAGTCGGCTGCAAGCTGATCTTAAACATTTTCAATCCTGTTGCCAGTTTAATTTATTAAATCTTAACACTTATAAAAGTAAAGTAATGACTTTATCGTAATTCTCCTCAACTGGTGATTTATTTTCTAAACAATAGTCCTTTGGAACGTCTAAATTATATGAATGATTTGGGCGTACTTATGGACCATAAGTTAAATTTCAATACTCATATATCCACCACGGTCGCAAAGGCCATGAGTGTTCTGGGTTTCATTAAAAGAAGGTCAAAAGAATTTGACGACCCTTATACCACTAAAGTTCTTTTTACTTCGCTTGTCCGTCCTATTTTAGAGTATGGATCTTGCATTTGGTCACCTCAATATGAGTCGTACCAGATTAGACTTGAATCAGTTCAAAAGCAATTCTTGCTATTTGCTCTTCGTGGCTTACGCTGGGATCGAAATGTCAATTTGCCTTCGTACTCTAGTAGACTTCTTTTGATTAACCTTCCTTCCTTAATTAACCGTAGAATTATGCTTCGTGTTATTTTTATGCACAAGCTCCTAATCGGTGATATTGACTCGCCTGAGTTATTGGCTCAGGTAAATTTGTCGGTACCATGTAGACAGAGTAGACATACTATTATACCTTTAACCCTTAGTCGTTGTTCTTCTAACTATGCCATGCATGAATCTTTAGAGTCCTCTGCTCTGATTACAACCTTTTATTCCCTGTAATCTCCTCAGAGTCTTCTATTAACACACTTAAAACATCTATTATTTCCTATTTAGTTAATAGATAGCTGTAGTATTATTTGTTTGTCTGTTTTTTCCATTGTGTATCTGTCCACGCTATTCGTTCCGTGCGTTATACGGCTGCACCCTTCGGTCGGTCGGGTGGGAGTTGGGCACTTGGGGCGCCACTTGAACGTACTGCACATAGTATCGTCAACGTCCGCAAAAAGATACTCGTTCATTGGATTTGGTTTGTTTCGGCGTATTGCCACTTTTTTCTTTTGTGTTCTTAGCTTCAGCTTAGTTATTTTAATATTTCTATCTATTCCACTTTGGACCGATGGCGTAGTTTTTATTGTTGTGGCTGGCTCTGGGTAAATTGGCGTTGACGGCTTGACGCAGGTCAATACTTCTACAGACGTTGCAGTAGTTGCTGTCAACGAACTGAAGGTGCTGTTCGGTACAATCGTTGGACCAGTTATCAATATTGATGGAGAAGCATAGTAAATTGTTGCTGAGTGGCTTGCATTTTCGATGTTAGTGCTTACGGTAGCATTTAGCGAGGTCGGCGACACCACCGTAAATTACGCGTTCTTGAGTTGGAACGAGAGTCGACACTACTGTTGTTGTTGTATGATTGGGTCTTGTAGCTGTTGCTGGTGGGGATCGAGAGAGCTTGGGCCCGAATTGGTCCACATGACTTCCAAAATTACGCAGTTAGTTATTGCAACCTACTATTTATTGCTATTAGATCTAACTAATAGCAATATGATTGTAAATAGGCGTCTCTGAGGCGACTGAGTGCCTTACACAATATTTGCAAAAGCGATGTTTTTTGTATTTTGTACACTAAAATTTGAGGAGTGCATTAAAAAGCACACAGCTCTTTGCTTGAGCTCGCGCGAAACGAGCTATGTCCCGGTGTCGAATAGGCCACTTTTTCGCACTTTGCAATGTACGCGTCAATGACAATCATACAATAAGAACCCTTCTACAGCATTGAATAAAATATAATTATACTTAGTAACAAAACAATTCAAGAAATTTTCGGACCGTTGCAAAATTTATTTATATATTGTTTTTCTTGTTTTTTTTTTGTAGTTCATTGCTTAGACTTTCGGTGTGAATGCATAATTTTTCTAGAGAGGTTTTCAATGTGGCATTTCGAATATTTCAATTTTTTACGGTGGAATGGTTGTTAATATTTCGGCACGGCAAAACCTTATGAACCATCCTACAATGAGATGGGGGTTGGTCGCCAGTGAAAATCGGGTCCCCGTTCTTGGAATGAATTGTGTGGAAATGGGGCTTTAGTGCTAGCCGTGCAAAATAAATACATTTTGTGGTAATGGGGTATAATGCAATTTTACGTAGAGATAGTAAAATGGTCGACAGTTTATGAAAGCAAAAAAATCGATATATACGCTTATTGATGAGCTATTTATTTTTAATATATTTTCGTTTTAGAGTTTCCAAAAGTTATACCATGTCAAGTTGGCGATGTAACACCAAAGCTGAACTTTTGGCTATTATGTGCGTTGGAATGGCGATACGTTCAATAATTTCGTTGCACCCATTCTCTGGTTTTGGTGTGCCACCAATGTATGGCGATTATGAAGCGCAACGTCATTGGCAGGAGGTGACAATACATTTGAATATTGACCAATGGTACAAAAATGGCACCCACAATGATCTACTCTATTGGGGCCTTGATTACCCTCCTTTAACTGCCTACCATAGTTATTTAATAGGAAGAGTAGCTAAATCGCTGGATCCACGTTTTATTGCGCTACACACAAGTCGAGGTTTTGAGTCTAAAGAACACAAAAGCTTCATGCGTTTAACTGTTCTCGCAGCAGACTTTCTAATATACTTGCCAGCAACTTTATCTATGTGTGTCTACATTAACAGCTCTTACACAAGCAAACTTTCTCAAATCATATTAACGTTGGCTATGATTTATCCAGGGCAAATTCTCATTGATAATGGCCACTTTCAATATAATAATATATCACTTGGCATGGCTGCTTTAGCAATAGCTGCTGCTTTGCAAAAGAAGTATTCTTTGACTGCTTTTGTCTTTACATTAGCTTTGAACTACAAACAAATGGAACTCTATCACAGCCTACCTTTCTTTGTGTTTATTTTGGGTTCCTGTCTGGCACAACGCAGGTAATTACACCATTAGATTCCTAAAGTTTATAGCATTATAATAAGCAGCATTTGCTTTGATGTTTACTCGATTATTCTCAAAATTTTAAAATATTTTATTAAAATGCCAAAAGCAAGGAATAATCCTGACCAAAATAATAATAAAAATTCAAAATTTTAATAATTTGTTTCTCAAAATATTTCCGTGATAACATGACATCAGTACATGAATACGGGAGACATATGTACATATGTATGTACATACATATGTATGGATATATGTATGTATGTAAGTACATAAAAACACTACATAGTCGCGAATATCTAGAAACAGTGCTAAGAAAAATAAACGGATTTGACAATTAAGTTCTTTGATTTCACGTTTTTGAACATAAATACGTCTTCAAATCGAAGGACTACGCAATGTCATTTATATTTGTTAACAAGTGTAATCAATAAGGTTTGCATTTTAGTTTAAAAAAAATACATACATACATACATGACAAAACTCGTATACATGGTTTCACACTATTTCGGGTTCAGCGAATCCAACATACATATGTATGTATGTACATAGTTTTTTAAGTTACGCGGTGTTTTCATACAAAATCGTTTGCGATGTTATTCATCAAAATTGCCACTTTTTTCGAATAGGTTTTTTATACCCTTGCTAAAAGGGTATATTAATTTTGGTCAGAAGTGTGCAACGTATAGAAGGAAGTATCCTCTGACCATATAAAGTACCGTTGCGGACATACATAACTCTATATACGATCAATTTTTGCTTTTTTCCGGTAAACAGCATTGAAAATTAAATATGTAAATACCAATTTAAAATATTCTAGAAAAAACAATTGAGTAAAATTCTTGATTTTTTTGTGCTGCTTTGTACATTTGCCCAGGTCATAAGAGTTATTTAAACCGGATTTAAATTTGGCAAGAATAGAATAACGTAGTGTCGATTATGGAGTATACTTAAAAAAATTCTTAAAAAAACCAAAACGAGTAGATTAGATAGAAAATGATCAAACGCATCGCCTTATGTTCTTTACGGAATAGAGAAACATGTTACATCCCGAAGTTACCCACGGCTTCTCATTTGCTTCTAACTTCTGAAATATTATTTTTTTACAAACTTCAAAGTTTCTGGGAATTGAACAGGCTGCAAATTTTGGGCATTTATGTAGTTTCTGTACCCGTCCGTTCCGTAGCTTTGGTCCAATATGTCAATAAAATCCAATCTTGACTCAATTTTTTTGAAGTTTTTCTTCTCGCATTTTGGTAATAATAAAAATTTTCTTTCGAAGGTTTTTACTTCAACCTTAGTTCCTTTACCGTTTCGTTCGATTTTGTTAGGCGTACCCACAGATCACAAGGATAGATCCTGTAACTATTGCTGTGTGCTATGGGACTCTCTTCAGCGCGTAGTGGTCTACAGGATATACATAGATCCTGGAAATGTGGCAGTAGGATATAAATATACTCATGCCTTCCAAATGCTTGATGAATTTCATCGCATCCACTTTCTTAACGGCTGCGCGCCATTTATTTCCTATCTCTGTTCCTCTGCATTACCTGCATAGCGCCTCTGTTGCTATGCGGGCATCCGTTACTTTCATTCAAGTCTTTGCTCTTTCTCAATGGTCGCACACCCCCTCCCCTGTTGCTATGCGGCGCTTTTTCTCCTCTGTTGACGCTGCCATTGCGCTTCGCTCCCCCTGATCGACTCATTATACCAGCTTTACCTTATTGTTATTTTTTCAAACATATTTGGACTTTATCAGCACATATATTTACTCTGTTTATTCTACATTTAACTAATCCACTGCCTAAACAAGTTTACATAATCATTTGTGTAATAAATTACTAACATGTTTGCATCACCATAACATCAAATACAAGCTGATTCCAATATTATATAGGGCTTCCCCAATGCTTAGCCCTTCCCCCTTCAGCTTGTATATTCCCCTAATTGCACTCCAAACATGTCTCTCATGTCTGCCTTGCCTTGCATCTGCAAGGCCCCTACAAACCCATACCCGTAGTCTCGCGCGCAGAGCCTTACTCCTGGTTTAAAAACCTTTAATATGGCTTGTGTTCTATTTATCCGATTGAAATTTTGAGATCGGATCTGATTTATATCCAATACAATCACAGTAGTAAATTTCATAGCGATACTCCAACTGTTTTACCTACTTTTCGTCACTGTATGATATAGTTGTCCGATGGCTGAGTAAAACTCATACGCACCGATGGTTATGGCAATGTCGATTTAGCTTCTAATGCTGATCAACAATATGTATATATACTTTATGGGGTCGGAAACGTCTGACCAAATTTATAATACCCTCTGCAGGGGTATAAAAAGGTATAACAATTGAGTGACTGTTTTAGAGTTGGCAACCTTTCTAAAATATGTTATTTAATAAGCGAATCGCTTCCAAATTTATTGGAAACTCAGTATAAAGAAACGTGTGAATAAACGGCGAAAAGAGACAAAGAGAGTGTTTATTATACATCTGAAAACGAACATTGGCAGAAAGTGGTTATGCTTGCCCTGGGAAAAGCTGAATCATCGATCGTTGAGATACAGAAGTCTACAAAATGCTACTCTTTAACTAAAAAAAAAAAATAATTGGAATCGTAAAACAGAAGCTAGATTGATTTATTAAGAGCAGTGTAGATGCCGACAGCAACAACAAACGCTACCTATATTTAATCCTAAAACCATTGACGCCTACTCTGCTGCATGGTACAAATCAGGTAAGAAAGTCGTTTTCTGGAACAGCATCGCAATGGTTTTCGCAAATTTGCTTCCCTTGGAAGCACAATTTTAAAAACAGTTCCTACAGAAATACGTGAGTATAGAGACACGGGCGTCAAAGGTACTGTTTATTGTTAATAGCAATGATCAATCTAACAGCAATATTATATTGATTAGGCGTCTCTAAAGGGGACTGGGAGTCCATCACAATTTGTTATTTTTGCAAACGCGTACTTTTAGTACTATAGTTTGCTTAGTGCATTAAAAACACGTCTGCTGTTGAAATGATATTGATTACAATTAGTTCAATTTTGAAAGTCTTGTGTATTGTTACAAACAAGAAATTAGAAATAAATACAATCATAGAAATCAAGAAATTTAATTAATTTAATTTGTGTAAAATAAAAAAATATATTTAATAAAACAATTTTACATTTTATTTTCAGCTTTTTATCGTTTGCAATTAAATTTATAGTAATTGCAACAATTGTTTTATCGACTTTTGGACTTCTTTGGTACCCTTGGCTACGATCATTAAAGGCCTTCATGGAAGTTATCAGTCGCCTCTTTCCAGTTAATCGGGGAGTATTTGAAGACAAAGTTGCCAGTTTTTGGTGTTCAATGAACATTATTTTTAAATTAAAGTATGGTGTTTTTGACGGATTTCAACAAACCTTGGTTAACATCACCATCTTTTATAGAAAATATTTTTCAAATCACCATATGGCGTTAATTTGTTTGGCTACTACACTTCTTGCTTCGCTACCTACCAATTTGGCAGTTCTTCACCGAAGAAGCCAGCTTGGATTCTTACTATCTCTATTTAATACTGCTGCTAGTTTCTTCTTATTCTCATATCAAGTATGTATTTTTGAACTGTTTTTTTTTCTTAACATTCTTATACTTTCTTTTAAATTATTTAGGTACACGAAAAAACAGTTTTGCTAATTACATTGCCAGCACTATGTTTATTAAAGTGGTGGCCAAATGAAATATTTTTGTTTCTGGAGGTGTCTGCTTTTAGCATGCTACCTCTCTTAGCTAAAGACAAACTATTAGCACCGTCATTAGCGACTATTATTATTTACCACTTAACATTTAAATGCATTCGCTTTCAGTATAAAGGCAGTTATATATATTCGTATTATTTAAAACGCGTTGTAAATATTTCTGAAATAGTTTTAAGTTTCGTTGCATGTAGTTATGTATTTTTTAGTCCACCACTTAAATATCCAGACTTTTGGGCTTCAGTTATTTCGTTCATAAGCTCCGTTTATTTTTTTTTATTTTTAATATGGGGAAATATAAAGCAAACACAATACATGCAATAAATAAACACATACATACAAATAAAAGTTAGCATATTGATGTGTAACAATTTAGTTCAATGTGTGCTATATTTCCAATCGTTTTTCGTTGCTGATTGGTGTGCTTTTAGGCAAATTACTTGATCACAAATTGACTTATGTATATATTTATACCATTGCTAAAGGGTATATTAATTTTGGCCAGAAGTGTGCAGCGTATAGAAGGAAGTATCCCCGACCATACAAAGTATACATATTCTTGATCAGCACGATGAAACGAGTTCAAATAGCCATGTGCGAATTCCTAGACCGTTAGATCTATAGAGTTGAAATTTTGCATTTAGGCTTGTATACAGTTTGTATCTCTCGGATTTATATAGCTCCCATACAATCGGCAAAGCCACAAAGAGTGACTTTTCTCAATAACTTTGTTATTTTCTATTGTCGTGAAATTTAATATTGGTGAGTCTATTACATCCCATAGGATCGAGCTGTGGAAACCAGTGACTTTGATTAATATTTTTTGTTTTTTGAAAACTTTTTTCTTATTTATTTATTTCTTTATGTCAACTAACACAGCAGTCGGCGAAATAGTTTAAGCTAAAAGTCATAATTAATTGATGAAGTTAGCTTAGCTTTTTATACACAACTAAACATCTTCGACACGGTGGATGTGTTTTAATGGCACAAGGTACCAGCTATGCCCCGATTCACAGCCGATGTGGTCAGGGATGCGATGTCCAAAATATAATCAGCGGTTTTGTTGTAGATTATTGAGAAGTATAGAGCGAAGATCAGGATATATAAGGAAACAAAAATTGTTAGAAGATTGGCAAAGAACACGAAAAGGTTCGTGAAGAGAGTAGGTAGGCAGACATCTACTAACGTGAATAAGAAAAACATTTCTGGTCGGTCGTGAGGGGACACAAAAATATAGAGTATCTAGTAAAGTAGTAGAAATGACTTCACCGTTGACTAGTTTATAGAGAAAGATTATGCCAAAGAAGACTGCATGCTCTATGAAAAATTCAAGATATATGAAAATTAAATGAAAGTTTTAGGTAAAAAAAAAAAAACGCCTAAGTCTTTGAGTGATGGTACACAATTCAATCGAAGAGACTTAATACAGTAATGAGCTGGGAAAGGAGAAAAACGACTGAGTGTCATAAAAGAGCTCTTTGAGATCTGATTGCAAGTACTGTTGCAAAGAAGGGTTGTGGCGCACGGGTTTGTACTAAAAACCAACTTAAGTTACAGTTTATATAGCGGTCGGTTTATTTAGCGATATTTTATCATTGTTTACAGGATGTGTAATGTAATTATTTATTATTCGATCTCACTTTTCTCACTATTCGCTTTCACGACGCGTGACGCTTTAAAAAAGTTTGTAGCTTTCTCTTCTGGTGCTATCACACGCTGACGGTTGGTTGCCATCCCCTTATTAGGGCTGCCATCGCCAGTATTCTCAAGTCGACTGTTAATATTTAAATTTGTACCAACGGCGGTAACATACAGTTTGATCCCAGAAGCAAGTGAGTGGGTGTAAGCGCTTCATCGTCCCCTGTATCTAAAGAAACAAACGTTAAAGGCGTGGAGTTTATTATAAATTCGGCGATTTGATGGAAGTCAATCTTCATAAGTTCTTCCTTCACTAGTTTTTCTGTAGCTTCGAAATTGGTTCGGTATAGGTGCCATTTGAGGCACTTGAGGCTTCGCTGTGGAAATCTTGCAGTGTTGGCATCCATTTCGGACGGTTTTATAGGACTCTTAGGCATTGTATATAATATATGCTTCTAATAAGGTTAATGTCTCGTGAAACATATGGTGAGACTTTTCGTGATAATACTTTATGATTAAAAAGAAAATTCTGCTGTGTCTTGGGATTACGATGGCTGCACCGTCAGAAGTTATGCTCTCTGACTTGCCCTTCACCCGAATGATGCCTTCTGAGTCCAGGTAAACACTTAAAGCAATTAATGAGCTTGACTTGTCCACTACTGATTTGTCTTTCAGACCATTGCTTCATTTGAGTACGTCGCTGATTGGGCCTGCCTGGATAAAAGAGTTTTTGCAGCATGTATGTTTTCGGGGCTTAGAGTTTATTGTAGAGGCTTTCCCGAACACTTATCACGCAACCTTTGGACGTACAGCATAACGTTGGCCACTGGTCTGTATAAGCGCTTCCAGTCAGAAAAGTATTCTACTGCAAAATCGAAATGGGTGAGCTGTACTATGATATGATATATATGATTTCCTGTGAGACGTTCTCAGATATTCCGCTCTGATCTGGCCACTTGTCGTCAGATAGTCCTAGAAAATCAGGTCCTTTAATCCAACAAGATGCGTCTATTACTTTGGTAAATTTGCTGGCTAAATCTGCATTTATTAAAAATGTCTCAACTTTGGGCGCCTCCAGCACCCATGAATCTCAACCGATTTTAATATTTTTTTTAGATTCATAGTCTCTGAAGTATTCCCTATCGATTGTATATATAATTTTTGCCAAACGCGATCATGAAAAAACTGATTTTTGCAACGAGTTTTTGAGTACTCCACCGCCACGACGACCAACACGATCAAGCCTATAAGAAATAAGAACATTTTCGAAAGCTTGGTAAGAAATCCTCTTATGTACATTTTAATAATAAATGCAAAGACTAGACGTTATTAGTTTTTTCAAGCAGAAGATAAATTAGGAAGGTGTACTGGGAACGGACGGGAGCGCTTATCCGGCGAAAACTAGTGTATAACTAGGCCCTCTGGCCAAAAATTAGGGTCAACCATAGCTGAGAAATACTCATTTGGTAAAGTAATTTTAAAAGAGGAGATTTCATGAGGCCTAGAAAACTTAAACTTTTGAATTGAAACCATAGCAGGGCATATATTACCAATGTAAGCTGCCACAGACGACTCAGAAGAATCTGGAGCAAGCCTAGAGATAAATAATTGTTTGCGATGAGGCTCTACAGTTAGTGGAGGCGGAGAAGCATGGGAATTCACAAGTGATTGAGAGCCAGCATGAATCTGTAATTGATCAGAGTGCCCGTGAGGATATTAGATAAGGTACGCCAGGGCTTGTACTGGGTACTTCAATCTGAAAAAGAGCATAAAGAGGCACCAAAAGATGGTGTAGGCGAAAGTAGAATGGGAGAAGATGTAATAGAGAGGGCTGGCGACTGCTTATGAGGCAACTCAAGGGTACATTTCTTGGGCAATTACTTAGAAGGTGGACCAAACTTGAATTGCGACAATAAATGTATACTAGAGTCACACTCATTAGACAGCTGTTTGGCCATTTTATTTAAAGAAAGAAACTTTAAACGAAGATCCCTGCTGATCATCAAAACGATGCTTGCAAGTAGGTAGGCAACAAGCCATTGAGAAACACAAGGTGAAGCCAACGAGAAACACAAGGTAAAAATATACAAGAATATATAGAAAATTTAAATACACAAAACTAAGTTAACTATCGATAAAAAATCAAAAATTACAAATAAAACAAAGAGACAGCTAGAGTGCACAGCACAAACGAGAGTGCATGAACAGTTATAGGCCGAGCATTTAGAGGCGGCTTTACAAAAGTGATTACGCGGCAGAGAAGCTGAACACAAGCACACAGAAGAGAGAACCACAAAAACACTAGCGCTTATGGTATAATCGGGGCGGTAAGTGGAGCAACTGCAGAAGCAATGACGAGACAAAAAAGGAAAATAACTTCGTTATTTCCTATGCTACGCAAACATTAGCCTTTTTGAGATAAAACGTTTTTCCTTTTGATGGCTATAAGTAAGGAAAGAGTTACCAAAAAAGTTGCAAGGTTATATAAACATTGACGCGGTCGAAGTTAGCCCCAGCCCTCTGCGTTTTGTTCATATTTCTGATATTTCGATGTACCTGCCGCTGCCCTGCAAGCATTTTATTTTCGCCATAATGCTAGTGATTTCCTTATAGTCTTGGGCGATTTTAACTTACCCAATATCTCTTAACTTGCTAATGACCATATCTCTTATTTAGTTCCCTCGTTTCTACATACTTTCCCTTAAAGCCTACTATCCTTTCTTACAATTCTTGTGCCAATTCTTTTAATATTTCCGACTTCACGAACCTCCAAAGAAATTTCCGAAGCAATGTTGTGTTTGATTGACGAAGGTATGGAGATTTTGTTTAAAAACGATCCTGACAGCGAAAGGATTTGTAAAGTGTCCCAGGTGGTAGCTGTGATATGATTTGCTACAGGGAATTGTATTTTACGCTAAAAAAAAAAAAGCTGAAAAGAAAAAAAATAATAAAAATCATTACTGACTCAATTTAAATTATTAATAGCATCTATCTCTGCCATTGGTTTTTTATGTATTATATGTATTATATAATATTCGTTCAGGAGAGAACAAGTGTTTTCACTTGGTGGCTCGACAGGACCACTAGCACAGCTCGATTGAGTCGATATTTGGGAATTTTATGCAGATGGACTATTGGCGTTCTTTTCATCCAGCCGAGGATTATTATCAAACAATTGGAGTTGGAATTGGAAATTGTAAAATTTTTTTTCATATTGGATGTGTATTTTTGCAAAGAAAACTATTAATAATTCAAATTGAGTCAGTAATAATTTTTATTTTTAAAAAAAAAAAAAAAATAAAAATCATTAAATGATTTTTATAATTTTTTTTCTTTTATATAACTCACAAATGATTTTAATTTTTTTTTTTCTGAAAAATATCAGTTTATATATAGGTTATTTTTTAATAACAATCAAAAATAAAAGCTATTCTTGAGTTTTATTTTAAAATTAAATAAAAAATAAGATTTATTTTTAAGTTAAATGGAAAAGTTTCAAAATAGTTATTATTATTGATTTTTTTAGATTTATTTTATAACAGATATGGTCCCTGGAAGTTTTTATTTTGTTTTTACGGAATTACTTTCTTTTTGTTTTTATATATCTATAACATGAAATAAAATGATATATAATTGTGTTTTTTTTTTCTTAAATGATTTCTTTGTTAAATTAAAAGTGTAATATTTACACAACCCTGGAAGCAATTTTCGATCTTTATATGGTTTGCTATAGAAAATCTTAATTCACTTTGCGTTGTTTCGATTTGCGTTGTATTTTTTTGGAACGTATCCCCAACGCAATGCGAGGTCTAGATGTATTTAAAGACTGTTCCAAATTTGATGAAGATCTGGTAGCTATATCATATATGTAGCTCGCATGGGAACGATCGGTCGAAAACAGTGACTTTTATGAATGGCTTCGTTACTTTTGTTGTTCCATTGTTGTAAAATTTAACATTTGGCAGTTTAATATATTTGGTAATTACTATGCCAAAGTTGATCATGATCGGGTGACTATATCATATAGCTCCTATAGAAACGATCGGTGAACATCAGTGACTTTTATTAATAATTTCGTTATTTTCTAAGCTATAGTCATAAAAGGTAATATTTGCCGAATTTAATACAAAATCGGATAACTTTATTATATAGCTGTCATACAAACAGACGATGGATTGACATGCTGTATGCTCCGCATTGCTCCAGCCGAAGTTGTAGACCGATCTTTTGCTTACAACTTTAACATGACTCTTAATATGAAACGTTTATGCACATTGACTGCTATAGGTAAGAGAGGGGTAACAAAAACAAGCAAGGGTAAAGAAACATTGGCGCGTCCGAAGTGGAGCACGGTTTTATGGTTTTTGTTTAATTACTGTCATGGAGTTCTGGTTCTAATTCTCTGATGGACACATCAGTTTATTAAAAACATCTTTTCAGTGTTTATTTCCGAAATATAATATTGAGATGTGTTGAAAGGTTAAACAAAAAGCTGGTTAACGCCTTGACTACGTAAACTATTGTGTATCAAGGAGAGAGCAGATTAAATAATATAAAAATCAAAGTTGTTTGAATCCATTAGAATTGAATTCAAGTAAACGAATGATAACTACACAAGAGAATGAATTAGTGTGAATGTAAATACATGTCAAATCTTTAATAATATGTTACTGTTTAATGAATGGCAATGAATTAAGTGTCAAAGCATCGAGATGTACATACTAACACATTCGAATCATTCGAATTATTGAAATTGTCTTATTTTGACTGGAAAACTTAATTTATAATTTTATTAAAAGTGTGAGAAAAATAACGGTGAAATTAAGACTATTGCAATTTGCAAATTCAATACACCAAAAAATTTTAGTGCGCGGTTTTGGTAAAGACAATTTTGGACAAACATTGGGAAATCTAATTATCAAGGACTTCCTAATTCTCACAAACCCAGAAAATACAAAATGGGCTACATATGTATATCTAATATCCATCATATCCTTTTGAATTGCCGTTGTTACTAACCAATAACTGCTTTCTATTGTTTTTATTTAGTTTTATACATATATTATTTATATTTCGATTTTTTTTTTTTCACCGCAACACCGGGACCACATGCACACAGATGATGTTTTTTAGCAAAAGAGGAAGTTAGAAAAGAAGATTGACCAGTCTTTTCAAACATGACAGTATTGTGTAATGAATAATAGTATTGCGTAATGTTATTATTTGATAGTAGAATAGGGGTATTCCAACATACATATACTCGATGCATATAATTTTCAATATTAATTCACTAGTTCGAAAAAATGCAGTCCTTTAGGGGGTTTGAATTCGATAACAACAGTATTGTAGCCGGAGTAGGTCATATATATATTACTAAAATATGCACCGCAAATACATATACATCTGTGTGTTTGAACGTTTGATTTGAATTTTGTGCGACTGAGTTTTAGTCATTCACTTAAAGTCCATTTCAAAGTCATTCAATTCATTCATTTCGTTTTGAATATTGTTAACTCAAACTGATTTGTTTAATCCCAGTTTTGCCTTTTAAATACAAAAATTTTTTCGTGTTTTATACTTTAACAATTGTTGGTGAGTTGTTCCTTAACAATTTTACAATTTTGTCAACTCTTAACCCAGGTCGTATCTCTTGCCCTCCATCTTCAGGCCTAATGATCTGACATCAACTCGACCCCTTAGGTCAAATGTACCGATAAACAGCATTCCATTCCACCATATCAGTCTAAAAAACCTTTCCTTTCTGCAATGGTGTCACCACCAGACAGTATGTCGTTTACATACATTTACCTGTTCACAACATCCATCATCAGTACATAGTTCTCCTTTTCAGCCATAGCTTATTGCTTTGTCTAGCAATAAATAGGAGCTGGAGCCTGATTCGAACCTGACCGTTGTCCAAGCGTCTTGTCAAAGAAAGCTTCGCTGTTTATCTCCAAGTTCACTGTGACGTGGAGCTACACACTAATTTGTCCCTAGTAAATGCCTGTATAAATGCGCGCAGTTGTCTGTATCTACCTTATAATTAAGTTTTATATTAGTCGGGGTATTTATTATGTGGAGCATCTCCAAAGTATAACGTTTTTTGTAGTGTTGTTCTTGGTCTATTGTGTTTGCTGCATCGAAATTCCCACTGGCGACACAGTGGGCCATAAGTGGCGTTTTTTGTATGCTGGAGTGTTTACGAAGTTTGTAGTCAGATCTGTGTTGCGATTGTCTAGTTTTTAGCCTCGATTTGGTTGTCCCTATATACATTTTATCACAGTTTTCTTCATTGATCCCGTTACATGGTATTTTATAAACTACGTTGCTCTTGTCCATTATATCAATCTTGCTTTTTATCCTGTTGAATATACACCGTAGCGTGTTGTTTGGTTTGAGTGCTATTCATCGACTTCTGTTGTTTGGAGTAAAAGTTGATGATTCGTCCTGACGTATACATATTTTGTTAATGTCTGAATGTGAGTCAGTATCTTTTATGAAAATCTTGTTCTATTTTGAACTGTTGCTTATAAATTTTGGGAGTAATTTTGATTTCCTACACTTTAAGAGAAATTTTATGCTAGACTTAAGTTTTACTAATTTTTTTGTTGTTGATTGATATTTGTTAATCACCGTCTTGTATTTATTATAGTTGCACTTAATTTCTGCATAAGCCATGGTGTTAAGATATGCGTTCAGCGTGCCTTTCGTTTAAGCTATTTGTTGATTTAGCGACCTGTTGGTTATTTTGTATTGTGTTTAGCCGCCTCGAGGTCAATTTTTGTAAAAGTACATATATGAAAATGAAAAACAATGTGCTAATGTATTCCTTTACTTTCCGATATATTTCGACCACTCATCAATCGTCTTCAGGGCAACTATAAATAACATTGAATTGTGATTGACATAATATTAATTTAACAACGAGAAACACCTACTGTGACACACTGTGACGTGGAGCTACATACTAATTTGTCCCTAGTAAATGCCTGTATAAATGCGCGCAGTTGTCTGTATCTACCTTATAATTAAATCTATAAATGTATCTACCTTATGAACAAATTGTTCATCTAAGTATAAAAATTGATCTCGAGCCTTTTTTATTGTAGTTGTTATTTTTAAGAGAAAATTCTTAGGGAAATAAATATTAGGAAAATTTTCGCAAGCGCGATTAAAATGGGTTTTTATAACAACTTTCCGTGTATCGACCGCAGTAGGCGGGGGCAGTGAAATGTCAACCACGTTGTAGGAAATTCATTCATTCCTGTTTTAGTTACAAACGAAAAGGTAATAACGAAATAATGCCTCTTAAAAAAGCGAATTTGGGTCGTCGTACTCACAACGTAGAAAGATTCAGAAGCAATGTTTCGAATAGGACTGAAGAAGAGCGGGAATTGGTTCTGGAAGCGGCTAAGGCAAAGCAGAGGATTCTAATTGGAACCAGCCAAAAGTCGTGCCGCCAGGCTTGAGCATGAGCGTTTGCGAGCCCGAGAGTCGCGTTCTGCACCAATTCAATTGCTTCGCTTGCAAAGAAGTAAACTGCATAAGGGAAGGGTAACTGAATCCCGCGCAGAGATAAGACTAGATCGACATGAGCAATACCATCGTATTGCATTTCGATATGACCCAGCTGTTGATTATGGCTCCAGCCGCTATGTCGTCATTGGCCAGAAGAGTCATGTCTGCACTTACTGTCAGGCTCTGAAGTTCAATAATGAAACGAAAGGAATGTGTTGTGCTGGCGGCAAAATCAAATTACCTCAACTTGAAGCATCACCAGAGATACTGTGAACTCTACTTTCTGGATCCACTACAGAACCCATTCAAAAAATCGCGTCCACGCATGCAATGTCAATAAACCATATTTTAAGAGATCTGCATCAATTCTATATCTTTTTACCAAACTAATATTCATATTCTTTGGTAGGTGCTTCTGAAAGCACGCTAAATGTTTTGGCATCCAGCATGGTCATGTGAAATTCGTGTAATTGTATATACAGTGGTGGCCACAAATTTAGGACGTTTTTTTTTTTTGACTTTAGTTCTAATTTTTTCGGCTCCTAAATAATTTAATGCAATAATTTTTTCTGTAATTTGTTGTTTATTGTATTTAGATGATGAACTGTAAAAATGGTCTTCATAGTTTAATCCGTTTTTTTCACAGGTGCATTTGAACAATGAAAAGCCCGTTTTTGGCTGGACATATTCTTTTATTTAATACACACTTTTTTTTTTAAAAAACAACAAAAATAATTGGGTCTATTTCTTCTAATTTGTTGAAAATCAATCAACAAACATTGAAAAGCGCAACCAAATATTTGCTTCCAGCGTGCTGAACATCTGTTTACTTTCAAAGCTGGCAGCTGATCAGGAGTGCATCCGAAAGTTCGCACGAAAGCTTTTTACAACTATGTGAAGTATTGGTAATGACAAAAAAAAAAAAAAAAAACTAACGAATTTTTAAAAAGTAAATGTCGACTTATGTCCCGCTAGATTAATCAGTTGGCCTACTGTGCAGCGTCTTGATTCGCTTTGATTCCATTCTATATATTCCCAAGCGTGTATTTTACGTCAGAGGCGATTGCCATTCCTCGGTGCACTTCTAACATTAGCTTATCGTAGATTTCAAGACCTTCAGATGAATTCACTTTTTTTATGCTACGGTAACCCGGTATCTCTAGTGTGATCCTGATTCTGCTGTAGACGTAGTTGTTGAACTGCATTCTCTGAGATTAACAAAATGTTTATGCCTTGGTTCAAAAACGCTGTAAGCTGCAAATCCAGCCTTCTTTCTAGTCTACTCACACCATTGCTGGTGATATTAAAACTACGTCTCTCATAGATGTCTCACTAACTACTCCCTACTTTGTATTCTAATCTTCTGTACCCTTACTTCGCTCTCTATACTTTACGCATTACCTTGGCTGGCTTCCTGCCTATCCTTTTTTTATATTAATGTTATGAATTTTTTAATACATTTTGTAAGACGAAACAAGTGTACTTTTTGGAAAAATCGCTCCCGATTGCAAAAAAAAAAAAAAATTGTCAAATATTTTATCGTTTAACATCACAATCCACTATACTAATAAAAACATTGCGTTTTTTTTTTGCTTTTCGTTGAGTCACGGGAAGCCTCGGGAAAAAAGCGTTTTGCGGAAATCGTAACTTTTATAATTATTAACAATTTTTCATTTTGTCAAACTGATTTTGAAGATCAGACATTGCACTACGCAAAACGTGTAAAAGGGTTTTAGTACAAATATGACTTCATGCCTTTACAAAAATCCAAACTTTTACTCATTTTCCCGCACCACAACATATGTACATATCCCTTAAGTGATGTGATGCTAATATATGATATGGTTTTAATTACTGTCGATTTATACGGACTAGCAGTTTTGATGAAGTAAGTAAAATCTTACAAAGGTTTGAGAATTTATGCCATAAGCCAGCAGTTTGCCGTTTATTTTGGCCTAAAAGGTTATAGCCCATGCACCTACGTCACACAGACACCATGGCTAGACAAACACAAACGAGATGCTCAACGTGGTTCATTCGAGCGCATGTGTTGTCGTAAGGTAGTTTTACCCCTCCCGTTTTTATACCCTTGCAGAGGGTATTATAAAATTGGTCAGATGTTTGTAACGCACAGAAGGGGACGTTTCCGACCCCATAAAGTATATATATTCTTGATCAGCATGAGAAGCTGAGTCGATATAGCCATGTCCGTCTGTCCGTCCGTCCGTCTGTGCAAATCAACTTCACGCCGGCATCTTAAGAGCTATCGGAATGAAATTTCATATTTGAGCTACTTTTAGTTCTAGAACAAACATTTTTGCAAAAATTGGAGTATCCCCATGAAATTTACCAATATGATAGTATTTGACATAAATTGACAGATCCCAAAATTTGAATCTGATCGGATAAATAGAACAGAAGTTACAGTCAACACAAATCGGTTCAAATGATGACCTAGTAGACAGCAAGCAGCGCTGCTTGCTGCTCAAACAGAGCACATGCATACACACACACAGACGCAGCGCTACAAGAACTGTATGTGTATGCGTGTTGTGCTTTGCTTAGGGAATGATGCAAGAAGAAAGAAAATTTATTATAAAAAGAGAAATAATTTGAATGTTTTGTTTTTGTATTGATGAATTCAGTTGCAGGGAAAGAAAATTAAAAATGTAAAAAAATTATTGCCAAAGACTGCAAGGGTATATAAACTTGGGCATAGCCGAAGTTAGCTTCTTTGATATTTCTTATTGCGAATCGCCTGAAATCTGGCGCAATAGTCTTGAAGTTCAACCTACAGTTTTATAGGCGAATCCGAGCAATAGACCGCTGCTTCTCTAATATCTATTTTTGATTCGTCTGTGTATATGTGACAGCGGAATGGCTCAGTTGTTGGCTTGCTACCCAGTCATTTTAACCCAAAAAGAAACATGCTTCGCTTCCTTCGTGCTTTTGCATTGGTGTAAGTAGGGTGAACCCAAACAATCTAGCAGCCCTCCACCGTCCAAGAGGTAAGCAGAGAGCTTTACTCCAGGTTTCACACTCCCTTTAGCAACACCATCGCACGGAACTTGGACTTAGGTTAACGGGGCGGTATGTCTTCCAGCAGTCGACAAACGAAATACCTAGTCTGGGGGACTCAAGGGGGTACGTAGACTAAACAATTCTGTACGTCGTATATTAATCCCTACATTGTTTTGAGCCCGTTTCAGTCAATGGGCGATACAACGCAGTAAAGAATCGAAAATTATATCTTTGGACATCCCAAAAAGTAGAGCTGCAGTACCATTGATAGTTGCTCCAATCGATAGTTTGTCAACATCAATGGAATAATTCAGCACTTTTGTGCAGGAATGAATATAAAAGTCATGGAGTATATATGTGATGGCTGTGTATAAAATAAAATAAAATATATATTTTGTTACATTCCATAGAAATTCGTGGGATATGGTGCCTTTTATGGACGTTGCAATAATTCAAATTATAAAAAAACCGATGTGTTGTAAATGAAACTGCCCGTACGATTGTCAAGAAGCCTCTTAGTAGCTTGTATGAGAGTTGAATAGGTGGGTCTGGACAGTACTGGGTAATTGAAACATGACGTTTTGCTGTCCTGCTCGCCAAAAGTTTCGGCTGAATGTCTGGTAAATTGATTCCAATCAGAATTTCCATGGCCTTAGTTGGGGGTGCCTTTCAATGAAGTCTTTCTTCATAGACTTCTATCCAGAAGTTTTTAATATGTACGCTTCACCACGGCGCAAAACACACTATAGAAAAGGCCGTTGAGATGCAAATCCCATGTGTGAGTTCGGGTGAGTGGACCCAAGTGCTACCGAATAAGCGCTCTTTCTTCTCCACTTTCCTCGACATTGGCCTTCCAGGACAGTTTTCTGTCTATCAAGCCAAGGTATTCCACCTGGTTTCTTGGTGTTTTTTTTTTTTTTTTTTTTTTTATTTATTTATTTACGTCAACTAACACAGCAGTCGACGAAAAAGCTTAAGCCAACAGACAGATAATAATTAAGTAAAGTGAAGAAAGATTAATAAGATGAAAACTGTCAGGAAAAGAAGGTAGGCGTAGACTCGGGTCCCAATTTAGAACCGCGTGACGCGAGCTTAAGTAATTGCTTCTGTACCGATTCAATACTAAGCTGGTGAACATTATATTGAGGATTCCACACTGGCGAACAATATTATAGAGTAGGGCGCACTAACGAAGTGTAAAAAACCTTCGTTACGTAGGGATCATCAAATTTTTTGGCCCAACATTTTGTGAAGCATGCTCTTTTGACAACTGAAGATATATGAACATTAAATGAAAGTTTTGGGTCAACTAGAGTAATGAGATAGGAACGGAGACAAACGACTGAATGTCATGAAAGAGCACTTTAAGGCATTAAGGTGTATATTATTTACGTGACACCAATCACAGAACGCATCGAGATCTGATTGCAAGTACTGTTGGAAAGAAGGATCATTATAGGAATAACAAATCTTGACGTCATCCGCAATCATGAGCACGCGTGAATGAGCCAAGGCCAAAGGCAAATCATTTATAAACAAGGTAAATAACAGTGGGCCCAGATGACTTCTTTCGGGTACACCTGTTGGAGACATATTGCTTATTTGCGGAACCTTGTATCTGTTGAATAGAATCCGATCTGCCTTATCCGCATTTATGGTCAGCCCCGAGAGACTAGTTTATTAGAGAATTAGGTGTTGAGAGACATCCCCGTGTGATGATGATTCATACATATATCATCCGCATAGGTAGTAATCCTGGAAGATGTCATGCCATATCTGTTTTGCAGGTGGTTTAGCACTATGTTTCATATAAAGGCAATGGAACTTCACCCTGGGTGGTTCCACCATACAATGGACCCCATTAGGTTTCGGCTACGCATTAAGCGATGAGCAACTGTTTATGACGTTTAATAACGTTAACGTTAATGAGCGATCGCGTTGAGTGAGATGACCGCGCACTAAGTGACACCGCTCGAGTTGATTAGTTGCAAAAATGACTCATCGTAGAGAAATTCTACGAAATCTCCTTGAAAGCCGTTATAGCAAATATGGATAAATAAAAGAATTCAAAGGCGTAGGTTTGGCGTTCATCCCATAAATCGGTTAAGAAAAGAGTATAGCAAGTTTCATTAGTTTTACAGAAACCTTCGAGACCTCCCAGATATCTATTTGGCAATATTTACGGATGTCAATCAATTCATATGACTTGTTGTTAAGTACAATTCAAAACAAAAAAAAAAAAAACGGAAATAAACAATTTCTGCCAAAGAACGATTGGCTTTTTATTAAGGTAAGTGTAAGTAAGTAAGTATATTATAACATAAGTAGTTTAGAGTTGTAGTTATTCCTTATTTTTTGAAGCTTAGTTATAATTATAATTTGTATTTTCGATGTCGCCTATGGCGAAAGGAATTTAAAAATTAATAAATCTTAGTTTTTGTTTTCTTCGTGTGTTTATACCATACACCCATAGGGTGAAATGGTATATTAAAGTCGCCAAAATGTATGTAACAGGCAGAAGGAAGCTTTTCCGACCCCATAAAGTATATATATTTTTGATCAGTATCAACAGCCGAGTCGATATAGACATGTCCGTCCGTCCGTCCGTCCGTCCGTCTGTCCGTATGAACACGTAGATCTCAGAGACTATAAGAGCTAGAGTCACCAAATTTGGTACGTAGACTCGTGTATTACCTACGGTGGTCAAGTTTATTTCAAATTTTTGCCACGCCCCCCTCCGCCCACGAAATTTAAACAAATTTGATTTTCTTAAAGACTATAATAGCTAAAGACATCAAATTTAGTATGATTAATCCTTTAGTAAGCGCGCACAAATTTGTTGCAAAAAAAATTTGCCACGCCCCCTCCGCCCACGAAATTTAAACAAATTTGATTTTCTTAAAGACTATAATAGCTAGAGGCACCAAATTTGGTATGTGTATGGAGTATGTCATGGAGTATATATGTGATGGCTGGCTGTGTATAAAATAAAATAAAATATATATTTTGTTACATTCCATAGAAATTGGTGGGATATGGTGCCTTTTATGGACGTTGCAATAATTCAAATTATAAAAAAACCGATGTGTTGTAAATGAAACTGCCCGTACGATTGTCAAGAACGCCTCTTAGTAGCTTGTATGAGAGTTGAATAGGTGGGTCTGGACAGTACTGGGTAATTGAAACATGACGTTTTGCTGTCCTGCTCGCCAAAAGTTTCGGCTGAATGTCTGGTAAATTGATTCCAATCAGAATTTCCATGGCCTTAGTTGGGGGTGCCTTTCAATGAAGTCTTTCTTCATAGACTTCTATCCAGAAGTTTTTAATATGTACGCTTCACCACGGCGCAAAACACACTATAGAAAAGGCCGTTGAGATGCAAATCCCATGTGTGAGTTCGGGTGAGTGGACCCAAGTGCTACCGAATAAGCGCTCTTTCTTCTCCACTTTCCTCGACATTGGCCTTCCAGGACAGTTTTCTGTCTATCAAGCCAAGGTATTCCACCTGGTTTCTTGGTGTTTTTTTTTTTTTTTTTTTTTTATTTATTTATTTACGTCAACTAACACAGCAGTCGACGAAAAAGCTTAAGCCAAAAGACAGATAATAATTAAGTAAAGTGAAGAAAGATTAATAAGATGAAAACTGTCAGGAAAAGAAGGTAGGCGTAGACTCGGGTCCCAATTTAGAACCGCGTGACGCGAGCTTAAGTAATTGCTTCTGTACCGATTCAATACTAAGCTGGTGAACATTATATTGAGGATTCCACACTGGCGAACAATATTATAGAGTAGGGCGCACTAACGAAGTGTAAAAAACCTTCGTTACGTAGGGATCATCAAATTTTTTGGCCCAACATTTTGTGAAGCATGCTCTTTTGACAACTGAAGATATATGAACATTAAATGAAAGTTTTGGGTCAACTAGAGTAATGAGATAGGAACGGAGACAAACGACTGAATGTCATGAAAGAGCACTTTAAGGCATTAAGGTGTATATTATTTACGTGACACCAATCACAGAACGCATCGAGATCTGATTGCAAGTACTGTTGGAAAGAAGGATCATTATAGGAATAACAAATCTTGACGTCATCCGCAATCATGAGCACGCGTGAATGAGCCAAGGCCAAAGGCAAATCATTTATAAACAAGGTAAATAACAGTGGGCCCAGATGACTTCTTTCGGGTACACCTGTTGGAGACATATTGCTTCTTTGCGGAACCTTGTATCTGTTGAATAGAATCAGTTTATGGTCAGCCCCGAGAGACTAGTTTATTAGAGAATTAGGTGTTGAGAGACATCCCCGTGTGATGATGATTCATATATCATCCGCATAGGTAGTAATCCTGGAAGATGTCATGCCATGTCTGTTTTGCAGGTGGTTTAGCACTATGTTTCATATAAAGGCAATGGAACTTCACCCTGGGTGGTTCCACCATACAATGGACCCCATTAGGTTTCGGCTACGCATTAAGCGATGAGCAACTGTTTATGACGTTTAATAACGTTAACGTTAATGAGCGATCGCGTTGAGTGAGATGACCGCGCACTAAGTGACACCGCTCGAGTTGATTAGTTGCAAAAATGACTCATCGTAGAGAAATTCTACGAAATCTCCTTGAAAGCCGTTATAGCAAATATGGATAAATAAAAGAATTCAAAGGCGTAGGTTTGGCGTTCATCCCATAAATCGGTTAAGAAAAGAGTATAGCAAGTTTCATTAGTTTTACAGAAACCTTCGAGACCTCCCAGATATCTATTTGGCAATATTTACGGATGTCAATCGATTCATATGACTTGTTGTTAAGTACAAATCAAAAAAAAAAAAAAAAAACAGAAATAAACAATTTCTGCCAAAGAACGATTGGCTTTTTATTAAGGTAAGTTTAAGTAAGTAAGTATATTATAACATAAGTAGTTTAGAGTTGTAGTTATTCCTTATTTTTTGAAGCTTAGTTATAATTATAATTTGTATTTTCGATGTCGCCTATGGCGAAAGGAATTTAAAAATTAATAAATCTTAGTTTTTGTTTTCTTCGTGTGTTTATACCATACACCCATAGGGTGAAATGGTATATTAAAGTCGCCAAAATGTATGTAACAGGCAGAAGGAAGCTTTTCCGACCCCATAAAGTATATATATTCTTAATCAGTATCAACAGCCAAGCCGATATAGACATGTCCGTCCGTCCGTCCGTCCGTCTGTCCGTATGAACACGTAGATCTCAGAGACTATAAGAGCTAGAGTCACCAAATTTGGTACGTAGACTCGTGTATTACCTACGGTGGTCAAGTTTATTTCAAATTTTTGCCACGCCCCCTCCGCCCACGAAATTTAAACAAATTTGATTTTCTTAAAGACTATAATAGCTAAAGACATCAAATTTAGTATGATTAATCCTTTAGTAAGCGCGCACAAATTTGTTGCAAAAAAAATTTGCCACGCCCCCTCCGCCCACGAAATTTAAACAAATTTGATTTTCTTAAAGACTATAATAGCTAGAGGCACCAAATTTGGTATGTGTATTTGTTTAATAAATGCGCATATATTGTATATGCAACGATTTTGCCACGCCCCTTTCCGCCCCCGTAATTTGGAAAAACTCGATTATCTCACGTAATTTTCTACCTTTTGTAATCAAATTTGGCACACTTGAATTTGATACTAATACCCAGCAAAACACCAAATTTGATCAAAATTGGACAAAAACAACGAAGTTATGCATATAAACGTTTTTCCATAAGGCCGTAGTTGGTCGTTGGCTGGTGGGGGCGCTAGGGTGCTCGTATACTTGAGTGAGGGAGATTCTAAGATATGCTTGTAATAAAAAGCATGTGAAAATGCATTTGTTTAATAAATTTAAAATATTTGCTTTACTGGTGTATGGTATACCTAAGTCGGCGAGACGACTTACTTACTTCATTTTTTTTTTCGATTTGTTTTTTCAACATTTGCAGTCGCTCTTTTTCTATTTCCTTGAATTCGGTGTCCTTATTTATTTTCCTGTTTCTGGAAGTAGATTTTGCGTCTACAGACATATTGCTCTTATCTTCCTCAAGCAGACATGAATGATCGTTTATGCTTTCATCGTCCTTCAGCAAATTTTCGCCCAGTTGGATCTAGCGCAACTGTTTGCTTTAAGAGAGACATCAACTAAAAGTATGGCCACTTAAAATTAGTCGTTTGAGCTTCGGTTCCTGAGGGTAGGTAGGCGTGGTAGTCTTTGCAAAGTCGTTCTGTGTGTATCCTTTAAATTTTTATACCCTTGAAAAAAGGGTATATTTTATGTTTGGTCAGAAGTGTGCAACGCATAGAACGAAGCATCTCAGACCATATAAACTATATATATTCTTAATCAGCACGACGAGACGAGTTGAAATAGCCATGTCCGTCCGCCCGTCCGTCCGTCTGGATCAACGCAAACTCCTCCGAGACCGTAAGAGCTACAGAGCAAGCGTTGTATATCTCGGATTCAGCCGGATCGGACCGCTATATCATATAGCTCCCATACAAACGTCAAAGTCACGAACAGTGACTTTTCTCAATATATTCGTTATTTTATCAGCAATTGTCATAAAAGTTGGTATTGGTCAGTTTTGTGTTCTTATTAATAATTGTGCCAAATTTGATCAAGATCGGGTGACTATATTATATTGCTTCCATACAAACGGCAAAGTCACGAACAGTGACTTTGTCAATAACTTCATTAATTTTATAGCTATTGTCATAAAAGTTGGTATTTGTCAGTTTTGTGTTCTTTTTAATATTTGTGCCAAATTTGATCAAGATCGGGTGACTATATCATATAGCTCTCATACAAACGGCAGTCACAAACACTGACATTCTCAATAACTTCAATAATTTTATAGCTATTGTCATAAAAGTTGGTATTTGTCAGTTTTGTGTTCTTATTAATAATATGATTAAGATCGGGTGACTATATCATATAGCTCCCATAGAAACGTCAAAATCACGAACAGTGAATTTTCTCAATAACTTTGTTACTTTTTAAGCTATTGTCGTAAGTTAGTTTATTGTAGCTATAAACGACTGTGCCAAATTTGGTCAAGATCGAGTGACTATATCATATACCTCCCATAGGAACGATCGGTCGAATACAGTGACTTTTGTCAATAACTTCGTTACTTTTAATGCGATTGCTGTCAAATTAAACATTTGATAGTAAAATATGCCTGTTACTGACTGTGCCGAATTTGGTAAAGATCGCGTAACTATATCATATAGCTCCCATAGAAACGATCGGTGGAAAACAGTGACTTTCATCAAAAAGTTCGTTATATCCTATGCTAAGATTGAAGGCCGTTCTTTCGCAAACATTTGACTTTTTAGATAAAACGTTTTTACACTTTGATGGCTATGGGTAAGGAAAGCGTAACCCAAAAAGTTGCAAGGGTATACAAACTTCGACGCGCTCGAAGTTAACCCTGGCCCTCTGGTTCTATTGTGGCCTTGCAGCAGCTCCTAAAAATAAATTTTATATGATGCATTGTTTCTAACATTAAATTTTATAAATCTGCTAGCTAGACGAATTTATTTGACTTATACTCTTTCTACGGCGAATTGACCTTGAGCCTTTTTTATACCCTTGCAGAGGGTATTATAAAATTGGTCAGATGTTTGTAACGCACAGAAGAAGACGTTTCCGACCACATAAAGTATGTATATTCTTGATCAGCATGAGAAGCTGAGTCGATATAGCCATGTCCGTCTGTCCGCCCGTCCGTCCGTCCGTCTGTGCAAATCAACTTCACGCTGGCATCTTAAGAGCTATCGGAATGAAATTTCATATTTCAGCTACTTTTAGCCGGGAGATAATAGAGTATGAAAATTGTCAGGATCGGACTACTATATCATATAGCTCTAGAACAAAATTTTTTGCAAAAATTGGAGTATCGCCATGAAATTTACCAATATAATAGAATTTGATATAAAATCTCAGATCCCAAAATTTGAGTTTGATCGGATAAATAGAACACAAGTTACAGTCAATTCAAATCGGTTCTACGTCATCAGCAAATCAAACAGAGCACATGCATACGCACACACAGACGTAGCGCTACACGTATGTATGTATGTGTATGCGTGTTGTGTCTTGCTTAAAAATTTGTAGTAAAAAGAGAAATAATTTGAATGTTTTGTTTGTGTGTTGATGAATTGAGTTGCAAGGAAAGAAATTTCAAAATATAAAAAAATTATTGCCAAGGACTGCAAGGGTATATAAACTTCGGCATTGCCGAAGTTAGCTTCTTTGATATTTTTTTTTTTTTTTTGGAAGGGAGCTTACACGATCCACTTCCATAGAAAACCTCATACAAGAGAAGTGCTTAAAAATTGAGCTTGAATAGTGTGCGGGGAGTCTATAATGGCCTGAGCTAGAGAGCAGTTGTCCGAATTAGAGGAGGGAGAAAGCGAGAAAAATGCGAGTACAAGCAATGCGCTTGGCGTGACGTCATACTCAGGACACCTCGTGGGCATTACATAAGTCCGAACCTCTTTTGTCCAGCTCCAACTATAATTAAGGAACATCTATGAGAATATTACGCCACTGCCGGCGCTTTGTTGCCTTCGTTTAATGCCAGAGCGTCTACATGGCGGTTTTAGCCGCTATAAGGCCAGAGCGACCATTGTCGGATGACGACCTCATCCATAGTTTCAAGTCGAACTTATAGGATTGCGACCATACAAATGTCGACCCGGTCCATGAACTGACCAGAGGATAATTGGTCTTAGGGGCGCACCGATTTCTTTGTATAGAGCGTAACCAGCCAACCTAATTCCTAGGTGAACCCTCGTTGGAGTGGATGTTTTACTTCGGTTCCAACTATAATTAATTAAGATCTATGAGAATATTACGCCACTGACCATACAAATGTCGACCCGTTCCACGAACTAACCAAAGGATAATTTGGTGGAGTGCCACTTGGCCACAGGCGCGCACTGATTTCTTTGTATAGAGCGTAACCAGCCAACCAAATTCCAACCCTCGTTGGAGTGGATGTTTTAACTGAGGACACGGGATAGCCCCTCGCAACCAATACTGGAAGTTTCAAGTGGGAAGACGTTGTTGCAGACTCCAAACCCGGCGGTAATGAATCCTAGTCTCACCCCTAGGACGTGTTGGGCGTTTTCTCATCTGTTTTTCTATTTCTGTATAAGCTAATAGAATTTCTATATAGTATATAGGTTCTAAAGATAATTGTCGTTGGTAATGAGAGGCATATAAAATGTCTGTGCCACCATTCTTAATACTTTTAACAGCCTCTAAAGCTCATCAGGCCTGCCGACTAGATAGGACCCTACAAACTGTAAGTACGGCATCCTCGCATAAAAACTATTTTCGAAATATAACCGCTTGCCGTGACCACAGAGCTAGTTGGTTTTTTTTTTACTTCTTTAAACTCAAATGAATGCCTACCGTAAAATTTAGCTAAGATCAGATTTATACTTTTAAAACTACCCACACATTTTTGTACGTCCTAATTTCTCGTCCTAATTTGGAAAGTGCAAGTTATTTGGAGTTGTTCGGAGGTGTCTCAAATTTGGCAAGAGCAGTCTCAAAAGTTTTGCCGCACGAGCTTAAGGAATTGATTCTGTACCGATTCAATACTACGCTGGTGAACATCATACTGCGGGTTCCACACTGGTGAGCAATATTCTAGAGTAGGGCGAACTAAGGAAGTGAAACCTTTGTTATATAGGGATCATCAAATTCTTTGGCCCAACGTTTAATGAAGCCAAGAAGACTGCATGCTCTATTGACAATTGAAGAAATATGCACATTAAATGAAAGTTTTGGGTCAAACTAAGTCTTTGAATGATTGTACACAATCTAACAGAACACACTTAATAGAGTAATGATCTAGAAACGGAGACAAACGACTGAAAGTCATAAAAGAGCACTTAGAGCCTTTAAGGTGTAATTTATTAACGTGGCACCAATCACAGACCGCATCGAGATCTGATTGCAAGTACTGTTGGAAAAAAGAATCATTATAGGAATAACAAATCTTGACGTTATCCGCAATCATGATCACGCGTAAATGAGCCAAGGCCAAAGGCAAATCATTTATAAACAAGGTAAATAACAATGCGCCCAGATGCCTTGGGGTACACCTGTTGGAGACACATATATCATCCGCATAGGTAGTAATCCTGGAAGATGTCATGCCATATTTGTTTTGCAGAAATTCTACGAAATCTCATTGAAAGCCGTTATAGCAAATATAGATAAATAAAAGAATTCAAAGGCGTAGGTTTGGCGTTCATCCCATAAATCGGTTAAGAAAAGAGTATAGCGAGTTTCATTACTTTTACAGAAACCTTCGAGACCTTCCAGATAGATTTTGGCAATATTTACGGATGTCAATCGATTCATATGACTTGCTGTTAAGTACAATTCAAAACAACATAAATAAACCGAAATAAACAATTTCTAAGTGTAAGTAAGTAAGTATATTATAACATAAGTAGTTTAGAGTTGTAGTTATTCCTTATTTTTTGAAGCTTAGTTATAATTATAATTTGTATTTTCGATGTCGTCATGGCGAAAGGAATTTAAAAAATAATAAATCTTAGCTTTTGTTTTCTTCGTGTGTTTCTTTTTCGATTTGTTTTTTCAACATTTCCAGTCGCTCTTTTTCTATTTCCAAGAATTCGGTGTCATTATTTATTTTCCTGTTTCTGGAAGTAGATTTTGCGTCTACAGACATATTGCTCTTATCTTCCTCAAGCAGACCTGAATGATCGTTTATACTTTCATCGTCCTTCTGCAAATTGCCCCCAGTTGAATCTGGTGCAACTGTTTGCTCTAAGAAAGACATCAGCTAAAAGTATGGCCATTTAACATTAATCGTTTGAGCTTCGGATCCTGAGGGTAGGTAGGCGTGGTAGTCTTTGCAAAGTCGTTCTGTATGTATCCTTTAAATTTTTCTATTTTGCCTTTGCAGCAGCTTCTAAAAATAAATTATATATCATGCATTGTTTCTAACATTAAATTTTATAAATCTGCTAGCTAGACGAATTTATTTGACATATACTATTTATACGGCGAATTGACTTTGACCTTTTTTTTTTTTGGAACTGAGCTTACACGATCCACTTCCATAGAAAGGCTCATAGAAGGGAAGTGCTTAAAAATTGAGCTTGAATAGTGTGCGGGGTGTCTATAATGGTCTGAGCTAGTGAGCAGTTGTGCGAATTAGAGGAGGGAGAAAGCGAGAAAACCGCGAGTGCAAGCAATGCGCTTGGCGTGACGTCATACTCAGGACACCTCGTGGACATTACATAAGTGCGAGCCTCTTTTCACCAGTTCCAACTATAATTAAGGAACATCTATGAGAATATTACGCCACTGCCGGCGCTTTGTTGCCTTCGTTTAATGCCAGAGCGTCCACATGGTGGTGTTAGCCACTATAAGGCCAGAGCGATCATTGTCGGATGACGACCCCATCGATGGTTTTAAGTCGGACTTATGGGATTTCGACTATACAAATGTCGACCCGTTCCATGAACTAACCAGAGGATAATTTGGTGGAGTGCCACTTGGCCACAGGCGCGCACTGATTTCTTTGTATAGAGGGTAGCCAGCCAACCTAATTTCAACCCTCGTTGGAGTGGATGTTTTACCAGTGGACACGGGATAGCCGTTCGCAACCAATACTGGAAGTTTCAAGTGGGAAGACGTTGTTGCAGACTCCAAACCCGGCGGTAATGAATCCTAGTCTCACCCCTAGGACGTGTTCGGCCTTTTCTTATCTCTTTTTTATTTCTGTATAAGCTAATCAAATTTCTATATAGTATGTAGGTTCTAAAGATAATTGTCGTTGGTAATGAGAGGCATGTAAAATGTCTGTGCCACCATTCTTAATACTTTTAACAGCCTCTAAAGCTCATCAGGCCTGCCGACTAGATAGGACCCTACAAACTGTAAGTACGGCATCCTCGCATAAAAACTATTTTCGAAATATAACAGCTTTCCGTCACCGCAGAGCTAGTTGTTTTTTTTTTTTTTTTACTTTAAACTGAAATGAATGCCTAACGTAAAATTTAGCTAAGATCAGATTTATACTTTTGTACGTTTACGAATTAGTTGCGAATTAGATATATTTGAAATTATTGTTAATACTGTTATTATATAAGTGGGATACGAAATCCGATGTTATGCCATTTTTTTTCTTTGACTTAAATATATGTATGTAAGGTAACAGCAGAACAACAGAGAGTACAGCAGAATATCAGAGCATAGTAGAAAAAGAAATGTGAAGTTGGGCAGTCGGCAACGAAGAGCAATGAGAGAGAAAAAGAAGTGAACCGAAGCAGCAGAGTAACTTTTCCAAGCTACTTTTAATTTATATAATCAAAAAAATTAGTTGAGTAAACCCACTTAACTCACATTTGGGTTCTCGTCCTAATTTGGAAAGTATAAGTTATTTGGAGTTGTTCGGAGGTGTCTCAAATTTGGCCAGAGGAGTCTCAAAAGTTTTGCCGCACGAGCTTAAGGAATTGATTTTGTACCGATTCAATACTACGCTGGTGAACATCATACTGCGGGTTCCACACTGGTGAGCAATATTCTAGAGTAGGCCGAACTAACGAAGTGTATAAAACCTTTGTTACATAGGGATAATCCAATTCTTTGGCCCAACGTTTAATGAAGCCAAGAAGACTGCATGCTCTATTGACAATTCAATGATGGTACACAATCTAACAGAACAGACTTATTAGAGTAATGAGCATAATTTATTAACGTGGCACCAATCACAGAACGCATCGAGATCTGATTGCAAGTACTGTTGAAAAGAAGAATCATTATAGGAATAACAAATCTTGACGTCATCCGCAATCATGAGCATGCGCGAATGAGCCAAGGCCAAAGGCAAAACATTTATAAACAAGCTAAATAACAGTGGGCCTAGATGACTGCCTTGGGGTACACGTGTTGGAGACATATAGCTTATTTGCGGAATCTTGTATTTGTTGAATAGAATCCGATCTGTCTTATCCGCATTTATGGTTTATGAGACTAGTTTATTAGAGAATTAGGTGTTGAGACATCCCCGTGTGATGATGATTTTTATATCATCCGCATAGGTAGTAATCCTGGAAGATGTCATGCCATATTTATTTTGCAGGTGGTTTAGCACTATGTTCCATAGTAAAGGCGATGGAACTTCACCCTGGGTGGTTCCACCATTCAATGGAACCCATTAGGTTACTGTTAATGACGTTTAATAACGTTAACGTTAATGAGCGATCGCGTTGAGTGAGATGACCGCGCACTAAGTGACACCGCTCGAGTTGATTAGTTGCTGTTCACGCCACCGGGTGAACAGCAGTGAGTGGCGAAGAGCAGTGAGGTGTGAGGAGGGTTTTTTGATCCTCGCGCCGCTTTTTCACTACCGTACGAGATTTTCACCCGAACACCCGTTCTTCTGGCTTCATTCTTTTTTCCTTTTTGCGATTCAAGTCCTTTTTAAAACCGAACCATTTTACGTGTGTGTATCGGTATCAATCTTAAAGTGAATAAATACATATTAATTTAAACGAAGTTATCGCGCGTTTTAATTTCAGCACCCGCCAACCCCTGAAACTTGATTGGGATCCTTCCGCCCCTCCACGAACATTGGTCCTTCGACCCGGATATCCTTCCGCTCCTCCAGCTTGCATTGGCGGAATTCCTGATAAGTACAAAATTTCATTATTCATTTCATTTGCCCCTACATACTAATAAAACTGTGAGGTTTTCCCGCTCTTCCATAGCGACCTACACACTTTTATATATATTGTATGTACATACCTGACCTATTCCAAGGTTACATGGTAGTTCCCAATCCTTAACGTGTTTGTCCAACGTTCGGTTTCCATTCCACGACTACAGGGTTTATCTATGTTTTTTCCCTTGTCGTACTTGCCCAATTTTTACACACGTACATAGTATGTACTACATACATATGTAAAACTCGTTGCACTTACATGTACATGTATTTTCCACAGCTGTTCGCCAAGTCCGCGTAAATGTTAAAAAGACAAAGAAATTATTAAAGTGTTATAAAAAAAAAAAATATTAATCAAAGTGTTCACTGCGATTTCTTATTTGTTCGGATTATTTCCATTGCCCAATTAATTTCCTCACGCGCGTCTCCGCAGACCGGTGCACTTGTTTACATACATACATCGTCATCTGTTGATGTACGCGCATATGTATATATCTATGTACATATAATTCCTTCGCATATTTACCACAAAACAAAACAAATTTGAAATAGCAATTAACGTATGCACCGCGATTTCATGTGGGTTTGAATTGGTTTAATTGCAAATTAATTTTATCACGCGCATCTCCGCAAACCGGTGCACTTGCTTACATACATACATCGTCATATATTGCCGCACATATGTACATATCCACAACAAATAATCCATTTCGGTGTCGCACATTGATTTAACAAAAAAAGAGGGGAAAGGAACCCAACTAAATCACAAATTACTTACGCTTTGTTTATGCCCAACCGGGCAACACAAGGGTTAAAGGAGGCGGAAGCTTTCACCTCGCGCCGCTCTCCCGATGATGCCCATCGCTCTCCCCACAAAAAGAACTCCCCACACTTCGCTCCAAGCGGGGCTTGATTCCCCTGCTCTTAGTTTAAGCTAGAGTTAGTTGAATTATACCTGTGACTGAAAAATATACAAGTGAAAGTAAAAAGTCTCTGCGCGTCTCCATATTTTTGGAAGGAAGAAAAGGAAAAAATTCTTTTAGCTGCCCCAAACACCAGAAGGAAGTTCGACGCCCCTACATAAACATTGGTCCTTCGAGCCGGATACCAAGATCCTCTCGAACCACTTGCATCGGTGGAATTTCATACATATTTCAAGCTAAGTATTTTTTTCCAAATTATATGTATATGAGTACATGTACATGCCTCCAGCATCCGTACCCATACTCACATACATATAATTGTTGCCCTTGATTTTCCTAATCAAAGTAAAATTACTTTCGCGTAAATTTTTCCTCCTCAAAGGAGAGAAAATTTTGGTCCCCAAATTTTCATACATACATATATATGTGTCCAGTACATAAGGCGCCATATTTCTTCGCCCACTTCAAGATTTTTTCTCGCACTTTGGCATATATAGGCCAAGTATATAAGGCGCCATATTTATTTGCCTATTTCCAATATACATATATTTTTTCGCAATTTCAAAAAAAAATATTAACACATATGTATGTATGCAGTGAAACAAACCTACGAAACTCAAAGTGATCTCCTACATACAAATATATATGCAAGCAGAGTGTGTGAATGTGACAAAAAATACAAAATTTATCCAGTGCTACATTAAATCCAAAAATAAAGGTTTTGTGCAAATACAGTCCACTCCTGGGAAAAGTGTGCGCGAAGTGAAAGGTGCTTCCAACGAAGAGAAAAAAATTTTCAATACAATTAATAAAGATTTTTTTAAACAAAAAAAGAAAGTGAACCACCCTCTCACATATAAAGGCCACACTTAGACATTTCTGGTGTCCCGCGACACCCTATAAAGTTGGGGCATATCGGTTAGACACAGCAAAGGAATATATAAAAAAAAAAAAAAATTATTAATTCGTATAAAGAAATCCGATCCATTCACACCTCTGCATATTTCCATTCCATATTTTATATATTTAAAAAAAAAAAAAAAAAAAAAAAAAAAAAAAACATTTTAAATACATTTTACATATCCATACACATACATATATATACATATTTTTCCACACATAAAATCTTACATACTGATATTCATATCCATATACATATATACATACATACATACATATCCATACATATATTCCACAAAAATTTCTAATTTTTTCGCACACAAATATATTTTTCCATCACCGCGAACAAAATCCCGCTACCCCTTGCAGCCTATATACATACATACGTGCATACATAAGTCCGGCTTAACTGCAGTATACCAGCACAGCTGCAAGCTCATGTGCCAAAGACCGGCACAAAGCAAACGACCAAAAGTAGCTGTGCTGTATACCCTAGGTTTGCAGGCACTTTGTGGGGTATATATGTTGAAGAGTCACGTTGAGGAAAAATCTAATAATATTTAATTATTAAAAATTTGTGTTCCGCGTTTATGTTTATGTTTATTCTGATTCCAAATCATTTCCAAGTCGTATCTTGGGTTTTTTAATATTGAATTCCGAAATTTTTTCCAATCGTTTCCAAGTCGTATCTTTGGGGTTATATTTCGACTCCAAAGTGTTTCCACGCGTTCCAAGTCGTATCTTTGAGTTATATTTCAATTCCAAAGTGTTTCCACGCGTTTCAAGTCGTATCTTTGGTTCTATTTCAATTCCAAAGTGTTTCCACCCGTTCCAAGTCGTATCTTTGGTTATATTTCAATTCCAAAGTGTTTGCACGCGTTCCAAGTCGTATATTTGGAGTTATATTTCAATTCCAAAGTGTTTCCACGCGTTCCAAATTATATCTTTGGTTATATTTCAATTCCAAAGTGTTTCCACTCGTTTCAAGTCATATCTTTGGTCATATATTTGAATTCCAAGATGTTCCAAGTGTCCCAAGTCGTCTCATCGGGTTTTATATCTCAATTCCAAGGCGTTCTAAGCCGTTCCTAGGTTTTTTTTGCAGTGTTACAAGTCATCCCAAACGTACCAGCTCGTTTTCTGGATTTTTAATCTATTTCAAGGCGTTTCAAAGCCGTTCTTTGAGTAGTTTGGTAGTGTTCCAGTTTTTCCCAAACGTTCCAGTTTGTCTTTTTGGCTAATTTTCAAGCCGTGCCAAACCAGCTCACCACTTTATAACCGCCATTCTCTGGGGTTATGAGCACGAGCCCGTCAAAAGACGAGAAAGCAGTTGAGAACACTGCGGCCCCGAGCAAATCCTCAATTGCTGCTCCAGGTCAGCGCCAGAGGAGTACCAGCCCTACTACTCCTCCTTCCCGAGCATTTCAGACCCTCTCTAGTCCATTAGCTCTCACGTCCGCACCATCAAGCACGACCTTTCAGCAAGCCACGTCAGAGCCACAACGAGCAAGCCAAAAAGAGGTCAAATCATTGGTACCACTTCCACAGATTTTGGTAACCGCCCCAAGAGTCACTCGGTCCGAAACCAAAAGGGTTTTAGTTGTTTCCACCATGGCTTTGAAGAAGTTTGTCTCCATTAGCGATAAACTAATTCAGTTTGAAGTCGACACCCACGTCACTTCACTGTCCGAGGTCAGCGTATTTACGCTCCAAGTCTGTCGTGATCGAGTTCAAGCGTTGTGGGAGAAGGTCGAGCAGGAATATGAGAAATGCGAGACTCCAATGGTAAAGACGATAACTCTGAAGATTTAGCCATCCAAGCTAAATATGACAAATGCTATCAAGTTTACGAGCGATGCACGGCTCGATTAAACGAGCTTATCCATGAAGCGTCTGCTCCTACTCCTCCGAACCGTCATGCGCCTACCTCTGCACCAGCAGAACGAGGCTGTCGATTGCCACCCATTGACACAGAAGTCTTTACGGGAGATTACTTAAAATGGCCTACGTTCCGTGACTTGTTTACAGCCATCTACATAAGCGATTCGCGAATTTCCCCCGTTGAAAAGCTGTACCATCTCCTAGCGAAAACGAGGGGTGAAGCCAACCTCATTGAAGCAAAATTCCCGCTTACAAATGATGGTTTTGAAACGGCATGGAATGCACTCAAACAGCGTTTCGAAAATAAGCGACTTATCGTGAACAGCCAATTCCGAGCACTTCTTGACCTGCCTCAAATTTCCCATGAGTCCGGAAAAGCATTACAGGATCATCAGAATGCTCTGCAGGCATCCATTCGCGCTTTTGAGCACTGTGGCCTGCCAGTAACCACTTGGGGAGGCATGTTCGTATTTTTCTGTTCCATCAAATTGCCAAAGAATACCCTTTCACTATGGGAACAATCTCTGGGAGACAAGACTGCCATTCCAGAGTGGCAAATGATGGACGATTTCCTCACTGAGCGGTTCCGTACGCTCGAAGCAGTTGAAAATACAACTGCAATGGCTATTTCGGTTCCCACAGCGAAACCTCCGCGAAACCATCCGCTTCCAGCCACCCGAAAGGCTAATACATTTGAAGCCAAGGTGACCACCAAACCAAAATCCTGTGATCTCTGTATGAAGGAGAATCACCCGGTGCGTCGATGTCCCCGCTTCCTTCAGATGACGGTGCCAGAGAGGGTGGCATACATAAAGAAAAAGTCCCTTTGTCTGAACTGTTTCGCAAGAGGACATCAAGTAAAAGATTGTCCGAGTCAGCACAATTGCTTCACGTGCAAGGGGCGTCACAATACGCTCTTGCACAAGGATGCCCGACCGGAGAATAGTCCAACGCCGGTCCCAGCTCAGCCCAGTTCTCACAATATTGTCCGGACTTACTTTACCTCTGAGGCAAGGTCCTCACGAGATAAGTTGCTAGGTACAGCCATCGTGGACTTTTGGCACAAGGGCACTACTTATGCTTCACGGGCGCTATTAGACCCGGCTTCGGAAGCCAATTTCATATCCGAAAGAATGTTCCGGCTCATGAAGTTACCATTCCAAACTGTCAGGGCCGAAGTGACAGGCATTAACGGAAAGGTCAATAGAACCTTGAAGGTCTGTCACATAAGCATTCGGTCATCGCATGGACCTCCAGTCCAGATAGAGATAGAAGCTTTTGTCTTGTCCCAAGTTGCTGATGATTTGCCGTCATGTACGATAGCCCAAGCCACACTGGAAGGAATGCCCAACATTCCTCTAGCCGACCCCTCCTTCAGATTAAAGGCAAAGATCGATCTACTTCTTGGCATTGATGTCATACCAGCGGTGACTCTTTCCGGCATCCAGACCGAAGTGTGCGGATCTTTAATGGCGCAAGAGACGAGATTCGGTTGGGTCATTTCAGGCCCGTTGCAAGGGGTCCCCGTTAGTTCGTGTGCCGCGTTCACCACGAGGGTCGCTGTTAGTAGAGAGGAGGGACTTGAAACTCTTCTCACAAGGTTTTGGGAGGTGGAGGATCTACCGGGCAAACCGGTAGAAGATTCTGATTCTGTTTGCGAGGTTAATTTCCAGAAGACCACAAGAAGAGATGTTTCGGGGAGATATACGGTCTCACTTCCGTTTCGAGATCCAACCAACATCAACCTTGGTCATTCCAGACCAGGGGCATTGGCTCAGTTCCTAAAAAACGAAAGCCGGCTCCTAAAAAATATTCCGGCAAAAACTGAGTATGACGCCGTCATCCAAGAATATTTGGACTTGGGCCACATGCGTCAGGTGCCATTTGACGGCACTAATAACAATTTTTATTTGCCACACCATGCGGTTTTCAAGCCCGACAGCACCACAACAAAGGTACGGGTAGTCTTTAACGCCTCTAGCAAGTCCACAAACGGAGTAAGTCTCAACGACATACTTTACCCTGGTCCGGTACTTCAGTCCGATCTCACTACTCAGATTCTCAAGTGGCGTTTTTTCCGAGTAGTTTTCAATGCCGACATCACAAAAATGTACCGCCAAATTATGGTCGATCCAATCCATACGCCATTTCAGAGGATCCTGTTCCGAAATAAAGAGGGGCAACTTGGTGATTACGAGCTGAATACCGTCACGTTTGGCATTAACTGTGCTCCGTTCTTAGCCATCCGAGTACTTCAGCAACTCGCAAGTGATGTACAATCCAAATTTCCTTTGGCTAGCGATATTATCAAGTCCTATATGTATGTCGATGATGTCCTGGCAGGGGCTCACAATGAAGCAACGGCAATCGCAATGGTCAATGAACTTCAAGACGCTCTTGGTTCAGCTGGTTTTCCTTTGCGCAAGTGGACATCGAATGTGAAGAGCGTGCTCACTTGCATTCCAAAGTGTCATTTGCTGAATGCTGATTTCCTCGATATCGAAGAGGCTAGCACAGCAAAAACACTGGGAATCCGATGGAAAGCGACTACGGATGAGTTTTATTTTGTCATCTCACCCCAAGATGTCAAGTCAGCTTATACTAAGCGAGAAGTCCTCGGGCAGATCGCCAAGTTATTCGATCCCGCTGGCTGGCTGGCTCCCTTTGTGATTCAAGCCAAGGTGTTTATGCAAGAGCTTTGGCTACAAGAGCTAGGGTGGGATGATCAATTGCCCAGTGAACTCCATCACAGGTGGCAGGATTTTACAAAGAGCTACTCCTTCCTTGACCAGATCCGAATTCCACGGTGGGTTCTCCATGATCCAAATTCCGACATTCAATTCCATTGTTTTTGCGATGCGTCACAGCGGGCTTATGGTGCCGCAATTTACGTGCGCGTTAGCAATGACCAAGGCATATCGTGCTGCCTTCTTGCAGCGAAATCTAGAGTAGCCCCGGTTAAAACGGTTTCATTGCCCCGCCTTGAATTATGCGGAGCCACGCTTTTAGCTGAACTGGCAGCTGCAGTTCTTCCACAACTTCCAGTTGATAATGCGGAGGCTTTTTATTGGTCAGATTCCACCGTCGTACTGTCGTGGTTAAATAAGCCACCCTGCACATGGACAACGTTTGTCGCAAATCGGGTAGCAAAAATTGTGACGGCAACAAATAACGCCCCATGGAATCACGTTCGTTCAGAGGACAATCCAGCAGATCTCCCTAGCCGCGGCCTGAGTGCGCAGGAACTGGTACACAAGGATTTGTGGTGGCACGGCCCACCATGGCTACGGGAACCACAAGAGTCCTGGCAGCGAGCGACACCACTCCCACTAGACACTACCTTGGAGAAGCGGGTAGTGAAGGTCCACGTCGCGATCGCTAAGCCAGCCAACGAGATACTGTCTCGTTTTTCCAATCTGGCACGTGCCTTACGAGTGGTAGCATATGTGGTCCGTTTCGGCAGAAAGTGTCGTAAACTTCCAAACGATTACTCCGGGGAGGTGACCTCTAGCGAGATCAATCAAGTACTCCAGGCGTTGATCCGAGTCACTCAGCGTGATTACTTTCCGACGGAATATCGGTGTCTACAGCAGAAGAAATCTCTGCCCACGTCTAGCACCATTCTCAATCTGAATCCTTTCATTGACGCATCAGGTGTGATCCGAGCATGTGGGCGCGTGCAACAAGCAGCGGCCCTCAGTTACGATGAGCGTAACCCCATTCTGTTGCCAGTAGTAAGTCCATTGTCCCGGCTGTTGGTGCTTTTCACGCATCAGATCTCTCTCCATGGGGGCAGTCAACTGGTAGTCCGTCTCATCCGACAGAGATACTGGATTCCAAGACTGCGGAATCTAGTCAAATCGGTGGTCAATTCATGCAAGGTCTGTGTGATTTACAAAAGAAGGCTGCAATCACAGCTAATGGGCACCCTTCCGTCCCAGCGAACTACTTTCGCACGTCCTTTCACGACCACCGGGATAGATTTCGCAGGTCCTTTCGACCTCAAGAGTTTCACCGGCCGCGCTTGCCGCATATCAAAGGGATATGTGTGTGTCTTTGTTTGCTTTTCCACCAAAGCCATTCACCTTGAGGCAACTTCGGATTTAAGTACCGAAGCATTTCTGGCAGCATTCGCTCGCTTTGTATCGAGGCGAGGGTGTCCCCAGCAAGTGCAGTCCGACAACGGAAAAAACTTCGTAGGTGCATCCAGAGTGCTTGAAAAAGATTTCCTAAGGTCTACCCAGCAGAAAATCTTATCCCACTACAGCCATCAGAATCTGTCCTGGCATTTCATCCCTCCCGGGGCACCACACATGGGAGGGTTGTGGGAGGCTGGAGTTAAGAGTTTTAAAACTCTGTTCTACAAGGCCACCTCCAACCAAAAGTATACTTTTGAAGAGTTCTCTACGCTGCTGGCTAAGGTAGAGGCTTGTTTGAACTCGCGGCCGATTTCTCCTATGTCTGAAGACCCCACCGATTCTTTAGCTTTGACCCCAGGCCATTTCCTAGTGGGCGGTCCATTGCTATCCGTGACGGAACCTGAAATCAAGGATCAGGTACCGTCTATCATTAACCGGTGGCAGCGTCTGAAGGCTGTGAGTCAGCATTTCTGCACCCGATGGAAAGACGAGTATCTGAAGGAGCTACATAAGCGCAATAAGTGGCGATTCCCTTCTAAAAATCTTGAAGTGGGCGATCTGGTGGTACTCAAAGACGACAATCTTCCATTTAATGAATGGCGTCTTGGGCGAATCCACCAAACACACCCTGGCAGTGACGGCAATGTCCGCGTCGTCGAACTGCTTACCGCTCGCGGTATTGTGAAGCGTCCCGTCGCAAAGCTGATCTTTCTTCCTCCAGAAGAAAGAATTCAAACCCATTACGTAAAGCTACAGTAGCGTCCAGCACTTGGTCCTTCCTCCCAATTAAGAAGGGCCGAGCTGCCAGTAGTAATATGTGTATTCTATAGTCCTACATTAATCCGCTTTCTTCATTATTTGTCCCGGCAGCTTCCTGATATCCGTCAACCTAGATCCCGTTTCCATGGCTCCGAGACCACGGTCAGTACAGGCATCGAAAGAGGAGCGCAGATGTTCGCGAGGAACTGAGTCCTTCCGTTGCCGAGTCTGTCGCGGAATCCATCCTCTGAAGCGATGCCGTCGCTTCCTGCGGCTGAACGTGGAGAAGAGGATGAGGGCAGTGCTTGCGAATAAGTACTGCGCCAATTGCCTGGCCCACCAACATTCCGGAGGAAGCTGCTTGAGCGGTGATAGGTGCCGAATATGTGAGGAGGACCACCACACGCTACTCCACTTCCACGAACAGCCACGTCGACGCACTCCAAGCTCCGTCGTACGCCGAGTCACCCCCGAGTCCTCCAGACGAAGGGTCGCACCAACGCCAGCCTCCGATCCGAAGCTGACACTGACCACACTGCTGCAGCACCGCAATCCGCATCTGATGCCCACGGCGATGGTGCGTCTTGAGACGGGGGGGAAAATCCTTCGACGTGAAGGCCCTCGTGGACCCTTGTTCGGCGGTATCGTCGATGGCGACGTCACTGGCCACGGCCTTTAAATTGACAGCCGTCAATATAGGGGCAGAGAAAGCGGTGGCAGCAGTGATCCGGTCCCCAATCAGTGAAGGATGGCGATTGGAGGCGATCCTGAAGGTGGTCGATGGCTTGTGCTGCCGCACTCCAAGCGCTCCGGTGGACCCGCAGATCTCCAAAAAGTTCGAGGGCATCGTCCTGGCGGATGATACTTTCTACCGACCGTCGTCAGTGTCTTTGGTCCTGGGCGCGGATGTGATGACGGAGGTCATGTTAGAGGGGAGTCTACCCGGGGTTGGCGGGCGGCCAATTGCGATGCGCACAGTCTTTGGCTGGACCCTGTCCGGAGCGTGCCATTAGACTGCCTGGGTCTTGCACTCCTGCAAGGGGGGGAGCATGTTTATGCCCAACCGGGCAACACAAGGGTTAAAGGAGGCGGAAGCTTTCACCTCGCGCCGCTCTCCCGATGATGCCCATCGCTCTCCCCCACAAAAAAGAACTCCCCACACTTCGCTCCAAGCGGGGCTTGGTGCCCTGCTCTTAATTAAGCTAGATTTAGTTGAATTAATACTTGTGATTGAATAAACAAGTGAAATAAAAGTTTTCTCTCAATTTTTTGGGAGGAAAAAAAGAAAAAAAAAACCCATGCGCGTCTACATACATACATCAAAGCCTTGTACTTACGGTACGAAAAAAAAATTCGTCCAAATGCACTGATCGTTTAATTTGTTTTTTCTTTCGCGCACAATACTCGCGGTGTGTAAAAGCGTTCGTTTTGTTCTTTTTTATATTTCTTCTCCTCTTCGCACAACCACAAAAAAAAAAAAAAAAAAAAAATTAATTACGACAAAAACAAAAACTAAATTTATAAACAGCGACCGACAGCTGTTTTCGGAGTAGTGGTGACACGGGAGTCGAGTCGTGATATCGATAGGCGGCTACCGAAAGGCGCGCCAAATTCAAACCACTTTATTTCCGATTCCCGTTTTTTCGCCTATTTATATATCCATCCATATTTATAAATGATATATACAATCTGTTTCGGCCAGTATTTTGTGCACATCTATATCTGCCCATATATATATACCAATACATATATATTTGTTTTCCAGCATTTTGTGCACATATACATCCGCCCATATAAATATAAATAATCACATATTTATTTTTCGCAGCACTATCGTGCCCATATTTATATATCCATCCATATTTATTAATTATATATATAATTTTTTTTCGGCCAGTATTTTGTGCACATACATCCGCCCATATATATATATCAATACATATATATTTTTTTCCAGCATTATCGTAACCATACTATCGACTTATTCTTCTACTGCTTCGGACCCCACACCTTATCCCTTCACAATTCCACATTTAAATTGTATGTTTTTTTCCTAATATTACTGAAGACTGTATTATCTTTAGCTTGTCATCTATGACGTCTTCCTTCGTACGGGTCTGATAATATATCTAGTTGCATCCTTAAAATGTGTTCGATTTCCCTATCTAAGCCTTTATCTCGGTTATTCTTTATATCGAGTGAGACTTGACGCTTCCCTGATATTTGGAAGGAGTCTTTTATTATTCCGCTTTTTAAAAAGGGTAACAAATCGGATATTTCTAACTACCGAGGCATTGCCAAACTTTCGGCAATACCTAAGATGTTTGACAAAATTATTAGGTCTCCCCTTCAACACCTATCCAGATCCACTATTTCTGCTTGTCAGCATGGCTTCATGAAAGGTCGTTCGTCGCTTACCAACCTTTTAGAATTGACTACCCTTGTACACCATGGCTTCCGTAAAAAGTGTCAAACTGATGTTATTTATACTGACTTTAGTAAGGCTTTCGATACGGTTGATCATTCTATGCTTCTCATGAAACTTAACATCATGGATTTTTCCCCGAAACTATTGGCTTGGTTAAAGTCGTATCTTATTGGCAGAACCCAAAAGGTGTCTTTTCGTTCCTCGATATCTAAAACTGTTCGAGTTACGTCAGGTGTCCCCCAAGGCAGTCATCTGGGCCCACTGTTATTTACCTTGTTTATAAACGATTTGCCTTTGGCCTTGGTTTATTCACGCGTGCTCATGTTTGCGGATGACGTTAAGATTTGTTATTCATATAATGATCCTTTTTTCCAACAGTACTTGCAATCAGATCTCGATGCGTTCTGAAAGTATTCTGGACTGGATATTGGATTGGCTGCAACTCATCCCTGACCACATTGGCTGTGAATCGGGGCATAGCTGGCACCTTGTTGCAAATAAAACACCTCCACCGGGTCGGGGATGTTGTGCATAAAGCTAAGCTACCTTCATGAATTAATTATTATCTGTATTTTAGCTGAAGCTTTTTCGTCGACTGCTGACTTAGTTGACGTAAAATAAATAAATAAATATATATCCGTCCATATTTATAAATTATATATATTATTTTTCCGGCCAGTATTTTTTGCGCCCAAATATATATCCGTCCATATTTTATAAATAAATACACACATATTTTTTCCAGCACTATCGGGCCCATATTTATATATTCGCCCATATTTATAAATTATATACATTATTTTTCCGGCCAGTATTTTTGCGCCCAAATATATACCCGTCCATATTTATAAATAAATACATACATATTTTTTCCAGCACTATTGGGCCTATATTTATATATCCGCGCATATTTACAAATTATATATATTGTTGTATGTTGTATGCCAAATGAGCATATGCCCACAGTATTGTAGAGTATACAATATAACAAGTGGTCATATGCTCAACATTAAAGTAAGAGTAACATACCAACAGTTTGTTGCAATGTTTATGCACCCATTCCTAATAGTAATATAATCCGCCACTTATGCGGACTGGCCGCTGAGCGTGGGATCGCTAGCGTAAGCACTTTTGACTATGTACCCTCAGTACATATATGCTAATACGTACAAACATATATACTGCAACACACTCTCTCTCTATGAGATAGTATGTGAATTTTCAAGTGCGGTCGCGTTTATCAGTCGCTCCGCAAAGAAAAAGGACACAATCGACGTACAATACCTGGAATACAGAGGGGAAGGATTAGGAAGGGTCGCCAAGAGACTGGCCACTCACCTGGACTGCAATCGGCTGCCTAGCTGGCTGCATCCGTTGTTTGGAGAAATTGTTTATTTCCCATCAGATATAGCTTGGTGGTTGCGTCGGAAGGGGCGGCGGGGGTGTTGACCATATCCCGCGCTTTCCCCTGTGGTGGGAAAATTGCACTTTTTGGCATTTTCCCCATCGTTTGATTTCATAGCGCTTTTTTACTTTGCCGATTGCAATTAATCAGCTGGTAACTAGTGTTGTGAACCGTCGATCGATAGCAGAGCCGATAAACCAGCTGACGGCTTAACATAAGCTCGCAACATCAGAGTCCAAAGTGTTGCGTGCTTTTGGGCGCTCGCTTAGGCGCGATTTTTAAAATCCCCTATAGGCAGAGTAAGTCTTAAGTTAGCGACTAGCAATTTTTTCAGGTTACAAGAAGAGGACCAACAAACCCAAAGGACTGTGGTCTGCGCTTGTGCCAGCGGCCACAGCGTATAAAACCTGGCAGCAGGTATAAAATGCAAAAAATTCATGGAAAAATGGTTGGAAAAACATCAACTACTCCAGGTGGCAGCCACAGTTGTGGAAATCCACCCATGGTACAAGCCATGGCAGGGGCACGGATTCTGGAGGCCCCAACAACAACCGTTATCACCACCACTACTGCACCGGTGGCAAACTTGGCCGATGCAGCGGACATAGCGACAAGCAGCAGCAGCAGCAAAAAGCACGGACTGTGCACAAACGGAGCCAATCCTTTCGCCAAAGGAAGCAAGATCGCCAGGACACCGCCACAGGCTCTTCACTCGGCCCCGCCAGCCGCCCGAGGAACGCTCGTCTCAGCCGGATGCGGAGAAGAGACACCCAAACGGGCAAGGGAAGCAAGCCCTTGCAGCACCGAAAGTGGAACCTCGCCGAAGAAACTTAAAGGACCGCCGCAGGCACTAAACATGCTGATGGCCGATCTGGGCAAGATCTTAGACGAGATCATAGATGGCTCGGTTAACAAAAAGGCTCCCCCGACGCGCAACACAACTCAATGGATGAAGGAGGCACAACTTAAGATGAAATCCATTCACCTTCAGGTAATGGAGCAGATGCAGGAATATCCGGTGAAGGCTAGACCATGCCTGGCATGCGCAACGCGCAATCCTGTCGTGAAAACTAACAAAGAGGTTACGAAAAGGAAGGATACCAGGACGGAAGACCCACCGACAGCAAATAAAAATGACAGGAGGAAAAAGAAGTCGCCAATCCAGGAGCGGATTCCAAGGAACCGAAGCCCCGCAGCAACAGCAGCATCACCAGGACCAGTAGTAGCGGAACCAACACACGCAACCAACACCGCTGGAGGGAAATGGCAAAAGGTGAAAAGCAAGCCGAGACCCATTAAAAAGAAGAGGCCGGACGTCATCATGGTGAAGTGTAAGGACCCAGCCAATTACGCGATGGTACTGAAGTCAGTCCACACAGACGCCGGAATCCAGCAGTTCAAGGAGAATGTATGTGCGGTTCGACGCACAGCAGCCGGGGAACTGCTCCTACAGCTGACCAAGCCAGCGGACGAAGCAACTGCCAAACTCCAGCAGGCAGTGAAACAGGCACTTGGAGACACTGCTGATGTCAAGGCGATCAGCGACAAGGCTATGGTCGAAATAAAGGATCTCGCAGAATTCCACACTGCAGACGATCTTCTGCGCGCCGTCCTGGAACTGATCGACGAGGATCTGCCGGCAGAATGTCACCCAAAGATGCGGAAAGCTTACAGTGGTACACAAACCGCAACAATGGTGGTGAACCCGAACCTGGCGAACAAGTTGCTGCAGGCGGGCAAAATACGAGTTTTTTTTTTTTTATATTCATTTTTAATTACAACAAAATTTCATTTACTTCACGTATATACATAGTTAGTTATTTGCGGTCTGACTCAAACAAGCTACTGCGGGACTACCGCGAGGTATTGCTTCGCAGCGGCCGGCTTAAACTTAACCCTTTAAACTAATCCTCCCTTCTCAGCCTCTCTAGTCGCCGTTGTTCGACCATAACGGCTGCCGCAAACTTGCACACTGCCTCCCATGCGCGACCGTTTTCTAACATCAGAGGCACCAGGTTCTCAATGGTGATGCGCGTGCCGATCCTGGATTCCAATTCGCGTCTCTGTGCTTCATAGCGAGGGCAGTTAAAAGCTATGTGCCTTGCGTCCTCGACAATGCCGGCTCCGCACCACGTGCATTCGTCGGATGCCTCGTGCCCGAAACGCTTTAGATAGACTCTGAAGAAGCCATGGCCGCTCAGAATTTGCGTCAGGTAAAACGTAACTTGCCCGTGACTTCTGCCTATCCACTGTGGTAGGTCTGGGATAAGGAAGTAAGTCCAACGGCCCTTCGCAGATTCTGTCCATCGTTGCTGCCATCGAGCCACATGTTCGCCTCGTATTTCTTGCCGTATACTGGCTAAGGGCGATTGCTCAACCACCGGTGGTGTGGAGTGTAGCGCTCTGTACATCGCGTCTGCTTCGTACGCTAGATCGCTGATCGGAGACAGACCAGCGATGACATGCGCAGCATCGTCTGAAATTGTGCGGAACGCACTGCAAATTCTCATTGCGCAGAGTCTAAAGACCGATTCCAGCCCTCGCCTATAGCTTTTCACCCGTAACGCACTAGCCCAAACAGGGGCAGCGTTCAGGGAAATGGATTTTGTCACGCTAGTTAACAACAGCCTTCTCTCTTGTTTTGGGCCTCTTGTATTGAGCATGATCCTTGCCAGCGCACGTGCAGAGCTCAGTGCCTTCTGGCACGTATATTCCAAGTGCTCACGGAAGCAGAGTCGTGTATCCAGCATTACCCCTAGGTATTTGATGGCCCTCTTAGATGTGATAGTTTTGCCACCAACTTCTATAGAGGCGGTCTCGACTTTCTTCCTGCTGCTAATTAAAACGGCTTCAGTCTTGTGGGCTGCCAATTCAAGACCTGCAACAGCCAGCCACCGGCCAATAGTTGCAATGGCGTTGTTGCATTTTTGTTCCGCTACTGCAAGCTCCTCTTCCGTTACCACTACCGCGATATCATCGGCAAAGTCGATTATGCGTGTGCCCGGATCAAAATTGAGTCTGAGGACTCCGTCGTACATGCAATTCCACAGGAGGGGGCCCAGGACTGAACCCTGTGGTACTCCAGCAGAGATGCTATATTCCTCCGAGCCGTCTACTGTCGAGTATCGCAGGCGCCTATTTGTGAAGTAGCTGTCCACTATGTGCAGCAGATTCCCCTGGACGCCGAAAGAAGCCAGACTGCCCATTATACGACTCCATTCAGCCGAGTTGAATGCGTTTCTGATGTCGAGAGTCACCACCATGCAGTATTGTTTGGTTCCCCCTTTCCATCGGTTACACAACTGTGCTTATCGCGTCTATCGTTGATCTTGCCTTTCTAAAACCGTATTGGTTAGGAGAAAGTCCACCTCCTTGCTCAATAGCCTTGTTCAGCCTACGAGCTATGAGCGATTCCAATATTTTCCCTGCTGTGTCCAGAAGACAGATAGGCCTATATGATGAGGCTTCGCCGGGAGGCTTGCCGGGTTTTGGTAGGAGTACCAGATTCTGCCTTTTCCATCTGGATGGAAAAGTTCCTTCTCTCAGACATGCATTGTACATTTTGATGAACACATCAGGGTGCAGATTTATTGCCAGCCTTAAAGCTCTGTTCGGGATGCCGTCGGGGCCAGGAGCTTTCTTATTATTTAGTTTGTTGACGATTTCCAACAGTTCTGTTTTCGTGCACGCTGTTATTTCTATCTCACTGCTTCGAGTTGCCAGTGGTGGCTGGACCTGTTTTTGTGGGAAAAGTGAGCTGACGATTTGATTCAGGCTCGCTGCATCAGATGGTATTGATGTTTTCCCGACATCAACGCGTTTGACCACGGTCTGGTAAGCCTTTCCCCAGGGATCGTGCTCGGCAGAATCGCAAAGACGCAGGAAGCATTCTCTTTTGCTAGTTCTGATAGCATGCTTTAGGTCCAGCCGTTTGCTATGGTATTCAAGTCTTAGAGATTCAAAACTTTCTGTACCTCTTGAACGCTGAAACTGTCGCCGCGCACGGAAACACGCTCGTCTGGCTGCCGCTATATTGTCGCACCGCCAATGTACAGCCGCATAAAAAGTTTTCGACGTGTCATGCTAGCGTTGCAGGCTGTCTCAATGCTATGCATAATACTGTTCGCCATGTTTTCTGCACTGATTTCACTTGTGTTGAACAGCAGGTGTCCACAGAAATCAGGAATGCTCAAAGTATCCACTCTGAACGCTCCTTAGCTCACAGTAGTATGGTGAGAAGGTGTACTACGGCCAATGGAGAACAATATTACCTCATGATCGCTTGCGGAGTAAATATCGCATACTTTCCAATTGGAAAATCGCACCAGTGGATCGCTTACAAACGTCAAGTCTATTATTGATCCCATACCTGCTCTGTTGAAGGTTTTCTTGGATCCTGTGTTGAGGCTCGTCAGAGCCTCAAGCAGCAAACGGCCCCTTCTATCTGTATGACTACTGCCCCATTGGGCTGCGGCCCCTAGCATCGTCCACTAGTTCGTCAATGACCTCTCCAAATCTAGCGATGGATAAGCTGGGGGGTAGGTAGCAGCTATATACCAAGTAGCTACCGCAGAACTGCGCTCTGACGAAGTTATCGTATGGTCGCACATTAACCAGAGGTGCTTGGAGTGCACTGCAGGTCCAAATAGAAGCCTTGTTTGACGAGTCTGAGACCCAGCCTCCAGTACTTTCCCTTCTGTATGGTTCGCTGAGAATTGCAATATCTGCTGATAATTCACGGATTGTTTGGTGCAAAAGATCTTGAGCCGCAATACAATGGTTCAAGTTCAGCTGTATCACTTTTATTTTAGGCGTCATCTTAATTTTTTCCGGTCCGCCTCAACTGAGGGCATAGCCGACTACCAGCTCTGTGGCCTATTTTGGCCCTGTCTACGCCTGCTTCAATACAAAGGAAGCAAGTTTCGGGCGAAATACGAGTAGGCATGTGCATATGCCGAGTACGCCTGAAGACTGAGCCGAGACGGTGCTACAAGTGTCTGGATTTTGGGCACACAGCAGCTCGGTGCAGAAGCAAGCACGACGCATCCAAGCTATGCTTCAACTGCGGCAGCAAGGAACACGCTTCAAAGCAATGTGACCAGAGAGCAGCGTGCATACTTTGCACACGACATAAGAGGAGCAATACGGCGCATAACACGCTCAGCAGAGCTTGCCCGTTATTTGTAGAGGCTGGCAGTAACAGGAAGGATTAAGTTTCTACAGCTCAATCTTAACCACTGCAGGTCGGCACAGGATCTCTTAAAACAAACTGTACGGGACCTGAAAGTCGATTTCTCAATTTTGTGCGAGCCATATTCCCATATTCAGGACCACAGCTGGACGCAAAACCATCGTTATGGAGCGGCAATTTGGAGCAACAGCAGGACACATCTGGAAAATCAGCACAGCGCGGACGGATATGTAAGGGCGAGGTACAATGGAGTATATATCTACAGCTGCTATATAGCACCGAGCAAACACATCGACGAATTCTGCAGCATACTGGATGGACTAGTGGAGGAAGCCAGAAATCACACGCCGACCATCATAGCCGGCGACTTCAATGCATGGGCAACGGAATGGGGCAGCCAAAGGACTACCAGAAGGGGCAGGGCCCTGCTGGACGCTCTTGCCACACTCAACATCAGTCTGCTCAACGTAGGCAACACCCACACCTACAATAAGGCTTGCAGAGGCTCCGTGATCGATCTTACGTTTGCTAGCCCTTGCCTAGCCCGCAGCGCACAGTGGGCAGTTTCGGATATCTACACGCACAGCGACCACTTCGCCATTGTGTGCTCTATCAAGAGTTGTCCACCTGCACACACACCAACGACGTTCTACAGCTGGGCCCCAAGCACGCTGAGCGAAGAAGCTTTATTCACCGTGATGACCCAAGTGACAAGGAACAGCAGCACGGACGCGGACACCCAGGCCAACCACATGGGCGACATTCTTCGCAGAGCGTGCGATGCAGCCATGATACGCAAACGGCATGGAATCAACAAATGTAAGCCTGTACATTGGTGGAATGCCAGGATTGCGGATGCCAGGAGGCAATGTCACCAGGCCAGACGACGACAGCAACGTGCCCGCAGAATGCCCACGTTTCCGGAGCTGCTTGCAGACTACAAGCGGAAAAGAGCCAACCTAAACATGGAGATCAAGAGAAGCAAAGCGGACTGCTGGAAGAAGCTGTGCGCAGATGCGGATGCGCAGCCATACGGGACTGCCTACAAATTGGTTATGGGCACACTCGCCAGGCGCATTATGCCAACAAATCCAACCAAGCTGGGTCACATTGTAGCAACGCTATTCCCTGCAAGGCCGACGAGGAATTTAGCTGCGAGCGGAACGCCATGTGCACCGATATTCACAGATGTTAGTGAAGTCGTGGAAGCAGGGAAGAGGATAAATGTACATAAAGCCCCGGGCCCGGACGGCAACAAAAAATACTGCCTTATATCAACGTTGGATGTTCGGAATGCTTTTAATTCGGCCAGCTGGGACTCCATTATCGAGTCCCTAGAGCGATTAAACATATCTGAGTACATCATTAACCTGATATGCAGCCATTTTCGGGATCGAGTGCTACTCTACGACACAGAAGCTGGACCACGGAAACACACCATCACAGGCGGAGTACCTCAAGGATCAGTGATCGGGCCAATATTGTGGAATGTCATGTATGACCCTGTCCTGCGATTGGATATGCCAACTGACACCCGCATAGTGGGATTCGCGGACGACATTGCCATGGTCACTGTGGCCAAGGATATCCAGCAAGCGGAAGAAAACACCAATGCAGCTGTGTTCAGGATTCTGGAATGGATGGAGGCAAACTCACTGTCCATAGCCGCACACAAAACCGAGGCCGTGCTAATAAGCAGCAGGAAAAAAGTGGAAACAGCCAGGATCGAAGTCGCCGGATGCTCTATAATATCAAAGCCTGCCATCAAATACCTCGGAGTCATGATGGATCATAGGCTAACATTTAAAGCCCATCTGCAGTATACCGCAGATAAAGCTGCGAAGGCCACGTCAGCTATAACTCGGCTTATGGCTAACGTCGGCGGCCCCAAGCAACGGAGCAGATGGCTCATCTCGACGGTGGTAAGGTCCATCATACTATATGCCGCCGCCATATGGGCACCAGCGATGTCATCCCCCACCTACAGCCGGGAATGCAGATCGTCGTACCGAACATGCGCACTTAGGACCATAAGTGCGTTTAGGACAGTCTCCGAAGACGCCGCCCTGGTGCTGTCTGATATGGCCCCACTAGACCTCTTGGCTAACGAGGCTAGAAATAGAGATCCGCCGCCAGTTAGAAGAGAGACGACTCTGACTAACTGGCAACGCAGATGGCGTGACTCAAACCATGGGAGCTGGACAAGGCGCCTTCTCCCCGACATTCGGCCATGGCTTAATCGCAAACATGGCCAGACTGATTTCTATTTGACACAGTTACTGACGGGACATGGATGCTTTAAATCCTACTTGCATAGGTTTAAACATCAGACGGATCCCTTTTGCACACACTGTGCGGGGAATATAGAAGACGCAGAACACGTCCTGTTTGTCTGTCCTAGATATACTGCTGAACGGGAAAAGCTAAGCCTAGGCATTGGGTAGTTCTAGGTAAACCCTAGACGAGGCATACGTGCCATCTCCCCCTCGTGAAGTAATACTTCAGCGTTGGTTCCGCGAGAGGGATACGGAGCATAGGGTAGGTTTTAGTGCGGTGCGGTGACCACTAACCAAGGTCGATACCAAGTCCCACACTTCGGCTTTCAATGCTTTCCCCCTATTTAAAAAAAAAAAAAAAAAAAAAAACACTCTCTCTCTCTGCCAGCGCCCGAAGCGGCAGAGTGTATTCAATACATATAAAATGTATAGGCTAAGACCAAGACATGAATAAACTGTGCATTCATTCTCGATGACTGCTCGAACAGAACAGTTGCGTTTTAATTTAATTGAAAGCGGATTTATAAAGAAAAGAAAAGAAAAAAAAAAAAAGAAAAGAATAGCACACATTAATTGGATATTATATTCAAGCCAAGCACCACCTCCACGGGCAGTAGCACAAAAACTGCAAAAAGAATTTGACTTTTTAAAATCATTGAAAGTAATTAAAAATAATATGAAACATTAATATGAAACCAGATAAATCAACAACAAAATACTGATGTCCACGGAACCCTCCTTCAACACCGCTGTTCCTAACGAACAAAGGGATTTGCCGACGTTGCAAGAGGCTTTGCAGGCAAATCCAATCGATGGACCACGGCCACTAACAATAGAGGAGTACAGAGCCCGGCACCAGAAGAGAATCCCCAAAAAGACGAAACGTGGCGGTGAGGTGAGACGCCTGCTCACCCAGAAAAGACTGCAGCAGGATTTACTAAAGGCCAGCACCAACGAAGAAGACCGACAACGCTGCATAGAGCGTATTGAGGACATCAAAACTGAACTGCGCCAAAGAGCGCAGAAACGCAAGCGGGCCGCAGTAATGCGCAAGCCCTAGCTTGCCATAGATTTAAACTCTAATAAGCAAACTGAGGCACGAAAGTGCAGGTTCCGCCTACTAACCACTGTTAGGCTTTCTACTAAAAACACACGATTGGACAATTAATTGTATAAATAAAAAATGTCAGCCAATCGTGTGTAACTAACACAACAATAATTTTTCCATGTCTCTGGCGCTGAGAATAAAACTCAGCAGCATTAGAAAAAATAGTTTCAAGAAAAATAATTTAAAAAAAAAAAAACAAAACTTTAAATGAAAAATAAAAAATATATATATATATATATTCTTGAGTTAGTATTTTTTCTTTTTTTCTCTATATGCACCCTAATGCGATTCCAAAAGACAGTAGCAAAGAAAAAGTTGACAATATGCCAGATCATGAATCTAAAGTAGCGGATTCAACCGCGAATGTCATAAATAATGTTGAAACTGTCTCGGTTACCCCTACGTTTTAAAGGCGAAACTAATGAACATAAAACAAAAAGGCAAAACTGCTTCCCAGTATGCAACCGAAATGGATAATTTGCGGAAGCAACTGGAGGCAGCCTTTATTGATAACGGATTAGACCCAATCAATGCGGAAAAATTCTCTACGAGCGAGTCTGTTTCTGCAATGATTAAAAATTGCGAGCACGAAAAACTCAAAGTAATATTAGAAGCTGGAAACTTTGTAACTTTCAATGATGTAATGGGTAAATACATATATCCATTGCAGCACGGAAATGACTGGAAGTGCAAATACAGTATTATTTCAACGGGGCCGCAATAATAGAGGAGGTAGTAACCATTACCAAAGAGGTAGAGGCAATGGCCGCGGAAACTACAACTCCAACTATAACAATTACAATAACTAATTTAATTGATATGAATAAAAAATTCCTGAAAGTCACTACCAGGCATCAAAGTAGACAACAAAATTTCTGCGCAGAAAACAAACAAGAACTATTGCCAAGGCAAAGTCTTGAAAAAGCTTCTAAGCCCAACGTATACGAAGTCATAACAAATGACGAGGTACGAAAAGTAGTGACCTTGCGAATGACAGATTCGACATGTTTATTGAAACATGGGAAAAAGGTTATAGCGAGAATAAATGTTAGCGATTTATACTCCAATGGAATTCTAGACTTAGGTCAGTTTTTCCAAAGGCTTGAATGGCAAGCCGGTGTATATAATATCAGCCAACTAAAAGTGGCACCGAGCGAAAAGATCTTTGAATCAATTTCGATAGATACTTTCAAACATATGGGCAACAAGAATTTAAAATCATTAAGAGTAGCGCTACTCAAGCCGGTGACCCAAATATACAATGAAAAAGAAAAAGAAGCTATATTGTCTACATTTCATGACGATCCAATTCAAGGAGGTCACACAGGCATAAATAAAACGATAACAAAAATAAAAAGACAATATTATTGGAAAAACATGTAAAAGAGTACATTAATAAATGTCCAAAATGCCTGACGTCGAAAACGACGAAACACACGAGATCACCTATGATAATTACAGAAACTCCACAATATGCTTTCGACAGAGTGATAGTAGACACAATTGGTCCACTACCACGTTCGGAAAATGGGAATGAATACGCAATCACTTTAATATGTGATTTGACAAAGTATTTAGTAGCAATTCCTATTGCAAATAAAAGTGCAACAACTGTCGCAAAAGCCATATTCGAATCTTTTATTCTGAAATACGGTCCAATGAAGACGTTCATTACGGACATGGGAACAGAATACAAAAATTCCATTATAACTGACTTGTGCAAATATCTAAAAATAGATAACATAATATCTACAGCACACCACCACCAGACATTAGGTACCGTTGAAAGAAGTCATAGGACATTCAACGAGTACATTCGTTCATATATTTCAGTAGATAAAACTGATTGAGACGTATGGTTACAGTATTTCGTGTATTGTTTTAACACAACACCATCTGTAACTCATAATTATTGTCCATATGAACTAGTATTTGGAAGACAGAATAACTTACCAATACAATTTAATAGCGTAGATAAAATAGAACCTATATATAATATAGAAGATTATTCTAAGGAAGTTAAATTTAGACTAGAAAACGCGTATAAGAGAGCTCGAATACTTTTAGAAAAAAATAAAATTAAACAGAAAGAAATAAACGATAAGAAAGTATTAGATTTGAAACTAGAAATAGGAGACCAAGTTTATTTGAGAAACAAAACAGGTCACAAATTAGAATCTTCTTATATAGGACCATTTGAGGTCATTAATATAGAAAAGAATAACAATATAATTATAAGAAATAAGAAAAATAAGGAACAAAAAGTTCATAAAGATAGACTAAAAAAGATAAATAAATAAAGAAAAAGGATAAGAATATATATATATATATATATATTGAAAAAAACAAAATTAAAAAAAAAAAAAATTATTAATTTAAAAAAAAAAAAAAATTAATTAATATAATTATTTCTAATTTACAAAGAAAACACTTTTTTATTGATTAAAAAAAAAAAAAAAAATTTTAAATTAAAAATATACAACATAGTATTTAAGAAAAACAAATAAATAACTACATAATATTACGTTATTCTTTTAAAAAGGGAGGTGTTGTATGTTGTATGCCAAATGAGCATATGCCCACAGTATTGTAGAGTATACAATATAACAAGTGGTCAAATGCTCAACATTAAAGTGAGAGTAACATACCAACACTTTATTGCAATGTTTACGCACCCATTCATAATAGTAATATGATCCGCCACTTATGCGAACTGGCCGCTGAGCGTGGGATCGCTAGCGTAAGCACTTTTGACTATGTACCCTCAGTACATATATGCTAATACGTACAAACATATATACTGCAACACACTCTCTCTCTCTGCCAGCGCCCGAAGCGGCAGAGTGTATTCAATACATATAAAATGTATAGGCTAAGACCAAGACATGAATAAACTGTGCATTCATTCTGGATGACTGCTCGAACAGAACAGTTGCATTTTAATTTAATTGAAAACGGATTTATAAAAGAAAACTTAATGCGCACATAACAATATAATTTTTCCGGCCAGTATTTTTGAGCACATATATATATATGCGTCTTTATTTACAAATCATATTTAATTTTTTTTCGGTCATTATTTTGGGCACATATATATATATCCAGATTTATATAAAAACGTATATTTTTCTTGGCCCATCTTTCTTTACATACTTCATCCGCGCTTTTGTCTTATACGATGGGAGTCCATCGTTACTTACGAATCCAGCTAAAATTATGTTGTAATCACACCGCTTGAACTACGTGTAATTTTCGATCTGCATTAGTGCGTTCGCATATTGTTTCCGCATATATCCCCTTTAAAAAGGGCTCCGTTTACGAGCCACGCGTGAGAGAATTCTCCCGCAATCCTGCGGGCATATTGAGAAAATTCTTGCGCCCTCATACAGTCCACTTCTCTTCCCTTTTTTCGTTATCTTTCCGAAATCAAAAAACGCCCAACCGCGGTCTTCGTCGGTAAGGTCGTCCCCTGAGTATGTCCACGGAGCCGTCCAAGACTACGCCGAAGTCTAACAGTCTTTCGTCTCCCTCTGCAACTCCGGAGAACGTTCCGCCTCCGAGGACTCTGGTGATCGCGCAGCGTACGGACACCCCCCGCAAGTCCACGTCTGCTCGCAGCCTCAGCGAATCGCCAAGGTCCCGTCCGTCTTCGTCCAGCCTACCTAAAGGGCGCATAGTCTCGGCTAAAGACGCCAGTGAACACAAAGGGCGTTCCAAGCTTTCAATAAAGGCTCAGATTCCGCACGTTATTGTGACGCACTGTTCTGACGTTCCCGTCACCCGATCCGTATCCCAACAGCGTAGAGAACAATCCAGAATGTCCCTCTCCGATTTCGTTCTGGCGTGCGACGCTTTGACTCTGTTCGAAGCTCGTGAGAGTGAAACTCTAACTTCTGAAGTGCCCTTATTTCCATTAAAATGCACTTGGAGCAGCTCAAATCCCTTTGGTCAACTGTCGAGATGGAATACTCCCGGTGTCACAAGGCTTTGTCGACCCAACCAGACGAGGACAGCCTAGCCAACATAAGCCACATCAAAGCGAAGCACGAATCCGCTTACGCGACGTATGTGCAATGCGGGACGTTGTTCGGAGAGCGCATCGAGCAGCTCTCGGCAGAGATGGCGAGTCTTAGGCGTCAGCCCACCGCTCCGTCGGGACCTCCGGGTCATAGAGTTCCTCCGTGTGAGGTGGAGACATTTGATGGCGACAGCCTAGCATGGCCCACATTCCGCGATTTGTTCGCTGCCATTTACATCGCCAACCCGTATTTGTCTCAATTGGACTTGAACGCCAAGACTCGTGGGGAAGCGAGAACCATCGTGGCGAAGTCCCCCCTGACAAATAAAGGTTTCCACTCTGCGTGGGAGAACCTCACCGCACGGTACGAAAATAGCCGTCTGCTTGTCACGACTCAAGCCAGACAGCTCCTTCAGATTGCCGCGGTGGCGCTAGAATCGGGCAAAGCATTGCGAGATCTGCAGACCGCGTTCCGAGTGGGTCTTACCGCTCTTGAGCGTTCGGGTGTTAGCACAATCCTCCTGTGGGAACAATCAGTGCCAAATAAGACTGTCGTCTCCACTTGGTACGATTTGAACCAATTTCTCACCGATCGGTATCGTGTCCTGGATGCCACCGAAGAACATAAGTCGGTTCCGAGTGTTCAAGCCATCCCCAGTGTCACCCGCAAATCCCCTGCGACGATGAAGGTTCAAGCGTTTCCCGCGAAAGCTCAGCTCAATCCAGCGTCTTGCAAGCTTTTCCATCGGGAGAATGACCCAATACGACTCTGCCCTAGTTTTCTTGACATGCCTGTTCAAAGGCGTGTGGAAATCATCAGACAGCAGGGACTCTGTTTAAATTGTTTTGCCCGCGGTCATCAAGTGAAGGGCTGCTTCAGTGCGCATATTTGCCATACCTGCAAGGAACGTCATCACACCCTGTTGCACCCTAGTGACGTGTCGCCGTCCGCCGCGCAAACCACACCATTCGGTGCTACAGAGCGTCCGTCCACGAGCAATCAGCTCACAAATGCTCAAAGCTATTTTGCATCTACTCCAGGCAGAGGGCTTTTAGGCACGGCGATTGTCACTCTACACCATCGCGGGGTGGAACATCATTTTCGGGCGTTGATCGACTCGGGAGCCGATTCGACCTTCCTATCCGAACGTGTCTTCAACATAGTCCAGGCCCCCTTTTATCCAGTAGACGCCGCAGTTACTGGCATGGGCCAGAGTGATGGAGGATGCGCCGACAAGGTGTGTCTGCTGATGCTGTCTCCTCCGTGTGACAGGCTGAACAAGATTGTGGTCAAAATTATCAGGGGCCATTCCGACGGCTCCATTTCTTAACACGGTTCCGACGCAGTCCCTCGATCGCCCCCTGGCTGACCCGTATTACAACAAGCCCGCGCCTATTGACATGATTATCGGTGTAGACCTGTTTTCACACATCCTCGGAGAGCGGATCAAAAAGGATATGGGTGATTTCGTCGGACTGGAAACCATCTTTGGATGGGTTCTGTGTGGAGCCTGACACTCCGGTGACTCGATTAGGTTTCGCTGCACGGACGCGAGTCAATCCAGTAGCAAAACTTGATGTACTTCTCACCAAGTTTTGGGAGGTGGAAGACCTTCCTGCAAAGCCGGAAAAGGAGGATGACGTATTCTGCGAGCGGAATTTTCAGGAGACCACCCGAAGAGGGAAGGACGGCCGATATATTGTGTCCCTTCCGTTCAAATGTCCGAATAGCATCGATTTGGGTCATTCAAGACCGATCGCGCTAGCTCAATTTCTGCGGAATGAACCACGCCTTCTCAAGGATCCCGTCCTAGAAACGCAGTACGATGCCATCATTCAAGAATACGAGGAATTGGGCCATATGAGTCGGGTGACGCCGCCTCAAGATGAGAAAAACTTCACGCTGTGTTTAAGCCCGATAGCACCACCACCAAGGTACGCGTGGTAATTAACGCGTCAAGCCCCTCCACGCGAGGCGTCAGCCTTAACGATGTCTTGCACACCGGGCCTACGCTTTAGGCCGATCTCACGCTTCAGGTACTGAAATGGCGTTTCTTTCAATTCGTTTTCAACGCTGACATAACACAGATGTATCGACAAATCCGAGTCGACCCCAGGCATACCCCCTTTCAGCGGATCCTCTACCGGGATCGCTGCGGCAATATTCAAGACTATGAGCTACAAACCGTCACGTTTGGGGTTAACTGCGCGCCATTCTTGGCGATCCGAGTTCTTTTACAACTAGCCCAAGACGTGCAAGCGATACCCTCTGGCGAGCGAAATCCTTCGGAACTACATGTATGTTGATGATATCCCTGCCGGCGCTCACACTGAAGACGACGCCCGTCTCGCCATTCAAGCTGCCCTCCAATCTGCGGGCCTCCCGCTTCGGAAGTGGACTTCCAATAAGAAGGAAGTACTTCAAGCTATCCCGAGAGAGCACCTGCTGCGAGAGGACTTTCTCGAGCTGGAAGACGCGAGCACGGCAAAAACCTTGCGAATCCGCTGGCAAGCCGCCGAGGACGTCTTTTTCTTCACCGTAGCGGACCCACCATTGCAGGTGTCGATCTTCAAGAGGCAGGTTCTGTCCCATATCGCCAAACTTTTCGACCCCGCTGGCTGGCTAGCCCCATTTGTTATCCGAGCGAAGATATTTATGCGGCAAATCTGGCTAACCGAACTGGGCTGGGATGACGCCCTGCCACCTCTCCTGCTGCAGCAATGGCTCGAATTCCTGCAGGATTACCCAGGCCGCATCCCCCGTTGGCTAAACACCAGTGATACGCTCTCGTGGGAGCTTCATGGCTTCTGTGACGCATCACAGAAAGCGTATGGAGCAGCCCTGTATCGGTATCGCGATCAAGTAAGCGTCCATTTATTAACGGCTAAGACCCGCGTGGCTCCAGTCAAAACAGTCTCGCTGCCTCGGCTGGAGTTGTGCGGAGCGGTTTTGCTAGCCGATCTCTGGGCGTCGATCGTTCCTGAACTCCCGATCCCACCTGCTACCTCCCAGTTTTGGACCGACTCCACCATTGTGTTGGCCTGGCTCAACAAACCCCCATGTAGTTGGTCCACTTTCGTGGCCAATCGGGTATCCAGCATCTCCAAAAGCACCGGTGGCCAAAGCTGGTCACATGTACGTTCCGAGGACAACCCTGCTGATCTGGCAAGCCGTGGGACCTCCGCGGCCGAGTTATCGTCCAGTAGCCTTTGGTGGCATGGACCGGACTGGCTCCAGCGGGACCCCGAGTACTGGCCAACTCTCCATAATGAACTTCCAGACACCCAGCTAGAGCAACGAGTCCAGTGCCACACCGCCGCGACCACCCTACTCGATGACGTTAGCGAACGTTTCTCGGACTATGGTAGGGCATTACGAGTCACCGCGTACATCCTACGCATCGCCACCAAAAGGATTTCGACGCCTTCCACGGTCCACCTCACCAATGACGAGTTGCTCTCCGCCGAGCGCGCCTTGATTCGGATCTCCCAGCGTCAAGAATACGTCGCGGAGATACGGGCCCTGGGTGAAGATCGACCCCTTCCAAGATCCAGCACGATACTCAATTTAAACCCCTTCCTCGACCAGCATGGGATACTCCGCGCCTGCGGACGACTCCGGGCCGCTGAGTCCCTCCGGTACGACGAACGTCACCCGATTGTTCTCCATTGCAATACGCACTTCACGCGCCTGCTTGTCGAATTCGCCCACCGCATCACGTTGCATGGCGGCAATCAACTGATGGTTCGGTATCTGCGCACCAAGTTCTGGATCCCACGGATAAAGAACCTAGTGAAGTCCCACATCAAGGGGTGTAAGGTCTGCATCGTGCATCGTCGACGACTGCAGACTCAGATGATGGGTGATCTCCCTCGAGAGCGCATCACGTACTCCAGGTCCTTCACCCACACGGGCATTGACTTCGCAGGGCCGTTTGAGATCAAGAACTACACCGGGCGCGCGTGCCTCATAACGAAGGGTTATGTCTGCGTCTTTGTGTGTTTCAGCACGAAGGCGATCCACCTCGAGGCGACCTCCGACCTCACCACGGAACGATTTCTAGCAGCCTTCTCCCGGTTTGTCGCACGAAGACACTGCCCACAGCGCCTTTACTCCCACAACGGCAAAACCTTCGTAGGGGCCTCAAAGGCGCTCGAAAGAGATTTCCTGAACGCCACCAAGCTTGGTGTAATGAAGGCATTTCCCCAGCACATTCTATCCTGGCAGTTCATTCCGCCGAGCGCGCCCCATATGGGAGGACTATGGGAAGCCGGGGTCAAAAGTTTAAAGACCTTGTTTTACAAGTCCTCTTCTGCTGTCAAGTACACGTTCGAGGAACTATCCACTCTTCTGTGTCGGATCGAAGCGTGCCTAAACTCCAGGCCAATTTCTCCCATGAGCGAGGACCCAGGGGATCTGCTGGCACTAAGCCCTGGGCATTTCCTGATTGGAGGACCGCTCGTATCCATCGCGGAACCGGAGATCCTGGTCGAGCCATGTCGCTGATCAATCGCTGGCAGCGACTGAAGGCAATCCAGCAGACTTTCTGCCGCCGCTGGAAGAGTGAATATCTCAAGGAGCTCCACAAGCGTAATAAGTGGAAATCACCGCCTCGCAGTCTCCAAACCGGCGACCTCGTGATCGTGTCCGAAGATAATCTCCCCTCCAACGAGTGGCGCTTAGGGCGAATTGAGCGTACTCTGCCCGGGGCAGACGGCCTCGTCCGAGTGGCTGATATCACAACAGCGCGTGGGTCTATCGGAAGACCCGTAGCGAAGCTCATCTTGTTGCAAGACAACAGGAGTCCTGAGCCTAAAAACCCATCGTGATGTCCAATCCCTATATGCTCCGTCCGAAGGTCCTCGTCTCCGTGCATGTTGTCCGTTCCCGTGCATCGACTAATCCACTCTCCCCTATGTAATCTCTTTCGTTACAGTTCATCCAACTCGCACCTCCATAGCAACATGGCCCCCAAGCGTCTGCCGCACCACCGCAGCAAACGTTCGGTTCCTCACGGGACGAACGCGTACAGATGCCGGGTCTGCCGGAGGGTTCATGCACTCCGGCAGTGTCAGCGCTTCCTGAACCTACGAGGGGAAAAGCGGCTCCGGGCGGTAATTATCAATAAGTATTGCCCCAATTGCCTGGCACACGAACATTCCTCCGATGCGTGCCGGACTCGCCACGGCATATGCTCCATATGGCCGACCAACCGCCGAGACAACGCTCTGGAGCCCAGCGTCGCAGCCAGTCACCCTCCTCCGGACGTGCTGCTCCATCATCACCATCCCGTTCCCGATCCTCTTCCGACCGCTCCGCTTCTCCAGAAGGCGCACCCGAGATTTCACTCTCCTCTCTGCTCCAAGCCAGGACGACGACCATCATGCCAACAGCAGTCCTTCGGTTGGGCAATGGCTCGAAATCCTTCGAGACCCGCGTCCTCCTCGATGCATGCGCGGCTGGGAGCCGCATCAATCTGTCCTTTGCCCGGTCCCTGGGGTTGGCTTTGACCAAGGTCGGGGTCGACCAAGCCTGCACGGCCGTCCTCGAGTCGAGGTCCAACCGGTTTTCCCGCAGCCCAGACCACCGTGTTCGGTTGGGTCATCTCCGGCTCCTGCGGCATCTAGGCGCTCCAGGACGCTGCCGTCCCCCATCCTACATATGTCCATGGTGGCAATTGCAACATGTTGCAAGGGGGCGGTATGTTCACGCCACCGGGTGAACAGCAGTGAGCGGCGAAGAGCAGTGAGGAGTGAGGAGGGTTTTTTGATCCTCCGCGTCTACGGTCACACAAGGGAGGTGACTTGATTTTCTGATGGGCGCCGCTTTTTCACTACCGTACGAGATTTTCACCCGAACACCCGTTCTTCTGGCTTCATTCTTTTTCCTTTTTGCGATTCAAGTCCTTTTTAAAACCGAACCATTTTACGTGTGTGTATCGGTATCAATCTTAAAGTGAATAAATACATATTAATTTAAACGAAGTTATCGCGCGTTTTAATTTCACCCCAAACTCACCAGACCCAGAAGAAATTGGCACCCGCCAACCCCTAAAATTTGATTGGGATCCTTCCGCCCCTCCACGAACAGTTGCAAAAATGACTCATCGTAGAGAAATTCTACGAAATCTCCTTGAAAGCCGTTATAGCAAATATAGATAAATAAAAGAATTCAAAGGCGTAGGTTTGGCGCTCATCCCATAAATCGGTTAAGAAAAGAGTATAGCAAGTTTCATTAGTTTTACAGAAACCTTCGCGACCTCCCAGATAGATTTTGGCAATATTTACGGATGTCAATCGATTCATATGACTTGTTGTTAAGTACAATTCAAAACAAAATAAATAAACCGAGATAAACAATTTCTGTCAAAGAACGATGGGCTTTTTATTAAGGTAAGTGTAAGTAAGTATATTATAACATAAGTAGTTTAGAGTTGTAGTTATTCCTTATTTTTTGAAGCTTAGTTATAATTATAATAGTATTTTCGATGTCGCCTATGGCGAAAGGAATTTAAAAACAAATAAATCTAAGTTTTTGTTTTCTTCGTGTGTTTTTTTTTCTTCGTCGATTTGTTTTTTCAACATTTCCAGTCCCTCTTTTTCTATTTCCAAGAATTCGGTATCCATATTTATTTTGCTGTTTCTGGAAGTCGATTTTGCGTCTACAGACATATTGCTCTTATCTTCCTCAAGCAGACCTGAATGACGTTCATCGTGCAGACTCCAAACCCGGCGTTGATGAACCCTAGCCTCACCCCTAGGACGTTTGCCGTGACCGCAGAGCTAGTTGGTTTTTTTTTTTACTTCTTTAAACTGAAATGAATGCCTAACGTAAAATTTAGCTAAGATCAGATTTATACTTATAAAACTACCCACACATTTTTGTACGTTTACGAATTAGTTGCGAATTAGATATATTTGAAATTATTGTTAATACTGTTATTATATAAGTGGGATACGAAATCCGATGTTATGCCATTTTTTTCCTTTGAATTAAATATATGTATGTAGGGTAACAGCAGAACAACAGAGAGTACAGCAGAATAGCAGAGCATAGTAGAGACAGAGATGTGAAGTTGGACAGTCGGCAAGGAAGAGCAGCAATGAGAGAAAAAAAGAAGTGAACCGAAGCAGCAGATTAACTTTTCCAAACTAATTTTAATCTATATAATCAAAAAACTTAGTTGAGAAAACCCACTTAACTCACATTTTGGTTCTTGTCCTAATTTGGATAGTGCAATATTATTTGGAGTTGTTCGAAGGTGTCTCAAATTTGGCCAGAGGAGTCTTAAAAGTTTTGCCGCACGAGCTTAAGGAATTGATTCTGTACCGATTCAATACTACGCTGGTGAACGTCATACTGCGGGTTCCACACTGGTGAGCAATATTTTAGAGTTGGGCGAACTAACAAAGTGTATAAAACCTTTGATACATAGGGATCATCAAATTTTTTGGACCAACGTTTAATGAAGCCAACAAGACTGCATGTTCTATTGACAATTGAAGATATAAGAACATTAATTGAAAGTTTTGGGTCAAACTAAGTCTTTGAATGTTGATACACAATCTAACAGAACAGACTTAATAGAGTAATGAGCTAGAAACGGAGACAAACGACTGCAAGTCATAAAAGAGCACTTAGAGCCATTAAGGTGTAATTTATTAACGTGGCACCAATCACAGAACGCATCGAGATCTGATTGCAAGTACTTTTGGAAAGAAGGATCATTATAGGAATAACAAATCTTGACATCATCCGCAATCATGAGCACGCGTGAATAAGCCACGGCCAAAGGCAAATCATTTATAAACAAGGTAAATAACAGTGGGCCCAGATGACTGCCTTGGGGTACACCTGTTGGAGACATATTGCTTATTTGCGGAACTTTGTTTCTGTTGAATAGAATCCGATCTGTCTTATCCGCATTTATGGTTTATGAGACTAGTTTATTAGAGAATTAGGTGTTGAGAGACATTCCCGTGTGATGATGATTCTTATATCATCCGCATAGGTAGTAATCCTGGAAGATGTCATGCCATATTTGTTTTGCAGGTGGTTTAGCACTATGTTCCATAATAAAGACGATGGAACTTTACCCTGGGTGGTTCCACCATTCAATGGACCCCATTAGGTTTCGGCAACGCATTAAGCGATGCGCAACTGTTAATGATGTTTAATAACGTTAACGTTAATGAGCGATCGCGTTGAGTGAGATGACCGCGCACTAAGTAACACCGCTCGAGTTGATTAGTTGCTGTTCACGCCACCGGGTGAACAACAGTGAGCGGCGAAGAGCAGTGAGGTGTGAGGAGGGTTTTTTGATCCTCGGCGTCTACGGTCACACCAGGAGGGGTGACTTGATTTTCTGATGGGCGCCGCTTTTTCACTACCGTACGAGATTTTCACCCGAACACCCGTTCTTCTGGCTTCATTCTTTTTCCTTTTTGCGATTCAAGTCCTTTTTAAAACCGAACCATTTTACGTGTGTGTATCGGTATCAATCTTAAAGTGAATAAATACATAACAAGCCAGCAGCAACACAATCAAACGGTGCAAAGGATGCAACAGATACAAGATACAGCCGAGACACAAACCAAACGTACGATATGCGACCGAACTTGCTGCTGATGGATCGAACCGATTCAATATAAGTGGTCTACGATCAAACTGGGCCAGTCGAACCACACGCAACCGCTGGCGATTTCGTACAAGCGGGAAGATGCGTGGGAAGCATAATGCAAAAACCGATATGCACACACATGCGATGGGCAACCAAGTCCAACATGGCTCGATCGAACCAACTCGAACCCATGACGTACGATCAAGCATGGCTCGATCGAACCACAGGCGACCGCTGGCAATTTCGTACAAGCGGGAAGATGCGTGGGAGGCATAATGCATAATATCGACTGTATAAGAGTAAATGGAACCAGGCTTGAGGGCATAATTGCATGCAAAAAGGGGGCATTGGCCTCATTAGGTAAATCAAGAGCACAGAGAGGCAAATATAGATGCATGCATTAGCATACTGGGCTTATGAGTATACGTATATACTTCACACGTACACTATGCGTGAGTGACAGCAAGGGAGAATACCGGTGGCCAATAGGGTGCTCTCTGCCTACGTCACGCTCATGAGAACGAAAGCAGTTAGATTGCAAGCGGCCAAAAATCTTGTGAGCGAAAGAGAATAAAAGTGAGGGCCAAGCAAGCCCGTGAGACGGGTGCGGGGCATGCATGCATTATATGAAACGATAAGGGTTTGTGGATTGGATAGGGGAATATGCGAACCGAAGGGGGAGGGATGAACAATGGGGAAGCCCTCTATCTAATAGATACGATATGCATATGAAAGTGCATTGGATGGGAAATTAAACGATGTTGTATATTAAATTAATCAGGCTGATTATTATTAAACAATAGTTTAAATTAATACAATTAGTATATATGTATATAAATATAATATGAAGAGAATATGGGCGAAATTGGGTATGACGAGTGGATCAAAGGGAGCGACGGGCGACGGCAGCGCTGACAGAGAAAGAAAGCAGAGAAAGTCAACGGGATACGATGGGCGGCCAATAGGAAGGCGACGCCAACATGAGAAAGTGATGTCAATATGTACAATCAAGAAAGACAAGGAAAAGGAATAAATGGGCGCGCAGCCACAGAGAAAGTGGACATATGCGCCAAGGATTTACAGGACTTTCACCACGCATAGCAACAAGTGGATGCGTGGGTGAAAGCAGAGGGCCGATGAAAATGTACCAGCTGTATAGCGGTACTACACCAATCTATTCCTGAGGCCGTGGGAGCTGCCTATATAAAGGCAACGCCCATCAATCAAAAATCATCAAGTCATCAAGTCATGATCAAGTAACAAGTAATTAAGGCCTTACGAGTAACCTTAAGAACTTATCAAGGAAACACAAGGAGCGGCAGAAAGACTAGGAACTATACAGGCCTTACGAGTAATCTGTACAGTTCATACGATACCCAAGCTAGAGTAAATTGGAGAGAAGCCAAGCATTTCCAGGAGTATCCAAAGTCAGTGGTAGGCACGAGGATATATCCTACTGCCGAAATTCCAGGATCTATATATCCTGACGAGTACCAATTGCTGAGGAACATCCTGCTTCGTGATAATAGTTACGGGATTCGTCCCATAGCCATAAACCATCTCAACAAGCATAGCGAAGGGGGTGCAGAGGAGTGGAGCACAAATCAAGCACACGATACAGGCTGAGACAACAACCAGCAACGGCTACAGGAGCAAAGGGAAGGCAAGAAGGGACGACGAGGGATTCGAAGTGACTCACCAACGCTGTCCAGGTCCAGAACTACCGTAGAGAAACTTGTCATATCCAACCAAGCCCATAAACAATCGTAAATAAACATACCACCAAAACAAATCAATAAACAAACCTGTTCTAATTTCACCGGGGCACAAAATAAATTTTGTTGTGCCGAGAGAGGACGAGAGGGACGAGAGAGGATCGTTACAAGTGCCGCCCAACGTGCTATACTGGTGAAATTTAGAAATAAAAACTACAGTTTATAAATCATAAAAAGATCAAAATGGGAAAAGGATGGATTTACCCCATGAAGAAGGAGGATTTGGTACAGACAGGCCAAAGGATCGGGATCGAGATAACCGGCACAGTGGAGGAAATGAGGAAACAGCTAGGCGAGTGGGTAGAAAGGAATGAAACGGACCCAGACTGGAAGGAGGAAATAAATAGATTGGAAACAAAGTACTCGAAAAATCTAAAAATGAAAACAATAGCAAGCACATCAAAAACATGCGAAAATGGCATAGACAAGGAGGCTGAGGAATTACAGAAAATAAACATCGCCACACTAGCAATTCCTCCATATTTACCAACCAGATGGGGAAGCGAAGGAGCCCTAGATAGCGCAGAGACAAAGAGGGACATAAGGAGACAAACGATAGACCCCAAGAAAACGGCACCACATACATCAAAAAGTACCACCGAATACGCCAAGGTGGCAAAACAAGTGAGGGAGTGGACATTCAGATTCGATGGCAATTCCAGACCACTAGAGTTCATAGAACAGATCGAGTGGTCAGCAGACATGTATGGCATCGAGCTGGACATGATCCCGAGAGCAATGCCAGGACTACTGAAAGACAGAGCACTCAAATGGTACGTCGCAAACAATAAGCAGTGGCGAACATGGAAGGAAATTGTTGAGGGCTTCAAGAAATATTTCTTGCCGAGGGGATTCTTCAACAAATTGGCTGATCAAGTGAAAAATCGCAAACAAAACAGAAATGAGTACTAGTCCTTGAAGTACTCATTTCTGTTTTGTTTGCGATTTTTCACTTGATCAGCTTGATGGTCACTTGATGGTCGACATGCAAACATTGATGAGACCCCTTAAAATACCAGAGTACGAACAATTGGAGGTCATATTGGAAAATTGCACACCAGATTTAAAAATATTCGTTCGGCCGCACAGGGTCAGAAACCTAGATGAGCTGATGCAGTTGGCAGAAGAACACGAGATGCTCGATCAGGAGCGATTCAATTTCCATCGCGAAAACAATGCTCAAAGAACACACAACAACCAATCAAACCACAGAGCAGGAAATAATCACGGGCCACCAGTCACACAGTGTCGAAGATGCCAGAACAACAGCATGGAGGAGTATTCAAGACCAAACCAAGAAAGTAAGAACATCCAAGAGGGAAGAGTCTTGAACCCAAACCAGGCATGACGCAGATGTGGGGGAGCCGGACACTGTGCCAGGGAATGCAACAATCAGAGACTCAATTTCTGCTGGCAGTGTGGAAGGATTGGGAAAAGGACAAAAGAATGTTGCTGGAGTTCGGAAAACGAAAGGCGGGTCCAGCCTATCCGGGGCGAGCAGGGACCCAGCCAACAAGCTCCTCACCACTAATAGGTCAACTAGTAGAGGAAGAGGATCAATTGTCAGCGATTATCGAAGTAGCAGGAATCCAGATGAAAGCGACAATTGACTCCGGAGCCACGAGTAGCTTCATCAGCAAGCAGATGTTGGAAACAGTGAGGAATAAGGGAAAATGGGAGAACACACACAAACAGGTATACATGGCAGACGGAAAGGTGCGAGACATTGAAGAGCAATGGACAGGATACGTGAGATTCGGGGATTCCTGGTCATGCCAGAAGGAATGGATGCGCTAATCTTAGGGTGGAATTTCCTCCGGATTATGAACACAGAAATATCGTGTGGATGCCACAAAGTGCGAATACCGACGGTAAAGCGAATATAGGGTAGGCTGGTAGAAATAATATCCATCATGGTCACTCAGAATAGTGATCAACAAGAAATACAAAGTTTTCTAATTTAGGAGTTGAAGGAATTAGGGAAAGTTAAGGGACTGTCAAAGGTGGGGATACATCGCATAACGATGAAGGACGATATCCCAATAAAACAAAGGTATTACCCGAAAAATCCGAAAATACAAGGAGAAATCAACGCAAAGGTCGACGAACTGTTGACAATGGGATGCATAGAACCATCGAAAAGCCCATATAGCTCACCCATAGTGATGGTGAGAAAGAAACAGACAGGCAAATGGAGATTATGTGTAGATTTTAGACAGATTAACGCAAAATCTATAAAGGATGCATACCCAATGCCACGCATCGATTACATCTTGAATCAACTACGCGAAGCAAAATTCATAAGCAGCTTAGATCTGAAGGACGGATACTGGCAGATTCCGTTAGAAGAGAAAAAGTAGACCAATGACGGCATTCACAGTCCCAGGGAAAGGATTATTCCAATGGAAAGTGATGCCATATTGGCCCAGAAATGATACCAAACGCATTCGCATACCAAGATGACATTGTGATAGTGAGCAAAACAATCGAGGAACACATGAATAATCTACAAGAAGTGTTCAGGAGATTGAAAGAAGCAAACTTGAGAATTAATGCCGAGAAGTGCCAATTCTTTAGAAAAGAGCTAAAGTTTCTAGGCCACTTGGTGACAGAAAACGGTATTGCAATGGACCCAGAAAAGGTGGCCGCAATAGCCCAATTAGAACCACCAACTTGCATAAAGGAATTACGCCAGTACTTAGTAGTGGCATCTTGGTACAGACGGTTCGTACCGGGTTTTGCAGCACTAACACACCCATTAAACGAACTGCTAAATAAAAGAACAAAGCGGCACTGGAACGAGGAGCATCAGGCAGCATTCGATGCTGTAAAGGAAAGGCTGACGAGTGGCCCGGTATTGGCATGTCCAGACTTCACAAAAATGTTCGTGCTCCAGACGGATGCAAGTAACATGGGATTAGGAGCCATATTGGTACAAAACACTGAGGATGGAGAGAGAATGCTATCATACCTGTCAAGAGAATTAAACCCAGCGGAAAAGAACTATTCGGCAACAGAAAAAGAATGTCTGGTGATAGTATGGGCAATACGCAAACTAAAACCATACCTTGAAGGATTTAAAGTGGTAACAGATCACATGGCGTTGAAGTGGTTGAATAGTATAGAAAGCCCTACGGGCCGTATAGCCCGATGGGCACTGGAACTGCAACAATACGATTTCGAAATAGCATATCGAAAAGGCAAATTAAACATTGTCGCCGATGCTTTGTCAAGACAACCAATGGAAGGGTGCAAAAGAATAGTAGACAATGGCGCCCGATTACGACAAGCAAACAAAGAGTGTGCGTGGATTCAAGACATAATGAAAAAAATACAACAACAACCACAGAAATATCCGGATTACATAATAGAAAATAGCCAGGTATACAGGAACATTCCGCATAGAGCGGGCCAAGAAGAAGTGGTAAAATGGAAACTATGTGTGCCAAAAACCCTACGTAATCAAGTAATGGCCGAAAACCACACTGCAACAACAGCAGGGCATACAGGGAGCAGGCGAACTACTGCCAGGACCGCAGCGAGATATTACTGGCCAGGAATGCAACGAGATATCAGGACATTTGAAGGAAAGTGTACGATATGCCAACAATACAAACCCAGCCAACAGCAGGCAGCGGGAAACATGCTAACACAAATACCGGAAGAACCATGGGCCACAGTATGCGCTGATTTTGTGGGACCATTGCCAAGATCGAAACACGGAAATTCGATGCTACTAGTAATCATTGACAGGTTTTCGAAATGGACAGAACTGATACCGATGCGGAAGGCAACTGCAGAGAATCTAGTTAAGGCTTTTCGAGAGAGGATACTATCTAGATTCGGAGCTCTGAAAGTGGTGATAACGGACAATGAAGTTCAATTCACTAGCAGAATATTCAAAAAAATGCTAGAGGAATGGGGATGCCAACACCAACTGACAGCACCGTACACACCACAAGAAAATCCAACCGAGAGAGCAAATAGAACAGTAAAAACAATGATTGCTCAGTTTACGGGGGAAAATCAACGTAACTGGGATGAAAGTTGGCCAGAAATAACACTAGCGGTAAATACAAGCCAATCAGAGGCAACAGGATTTACGCCAGCATATGTAGTGCAGGGGCGTGAACCAAGAATGCCGGGTGTACTGTACGATAATGTCACGATAGGCACAGGGAAGCAAATGATATCACCAGAAGCGAAGGTAAAACAAATACAAGAGCTGTTCGAACTAATACGGGGAAATCTGTAGAGGCCTGCACAAAATCAGGCTCGGCATTACAATCTAAGACGAAGAGAATGGAGACCAGTAATTGGAGCAACAGTATGGGCAAAAAGAACACCACCTTTCAAATGCTGCAGAAGGATTCGCAGCAAAGCTGGCACCAAAGTTTTGGAAGTGATAGGCTTTGCATCTCCGGTCATATGCAAATTACGGCACAAAGAAACAAAAAAAAAGCAGACAAGCACATATCAGCCAATTGAAGCAACAAATATGCGAGGAAGAGGATGGCACGAAAATTTATGAGCAATGAGTATGGACGACTCTAATGACATGGCGGCGAGAAATCTGCACAGACCGGCCGGCTGGACAGAGAACTCAAAAACATGACATCGAGCTGAAAATCTCAAAGCACATCGTATCAGAAACAAATTATAGCAAAGTAACAAACCGCGCCGCCAAGCAAAATGAAGATATGCGAATATCGTAACGACACGTATACAAGCATGCGAAAACGAACTTAGAAACTGGCAGCGGATACTCGAATATCATAACGAGGCAAATAATATGCAGGCAAAATAGAACATTAGAAACGGGCAGCAAAAAAAAAAATACCCGAGATAGAACGAATGGGTCAATCAACGAGAGACAACACCAACACATATGCACATACGCCGCAAAAAGGGAGGGGAAACGCACCCACACAGGCGCATGATATTACGCACCCACACATACGCACGATATTACGTATGTATTAGTTAGTCACCGCGACGCGCATACACATGCGCATGCTATTATGCATGTAATGGTGGAGCATCACGACGCGTTAGAATATACAACTATGCCAAGAGAGCAAGGGCAAGGTAGAGAAATCTTAAATATCGGTAAATAGCAAAGAAATGACCGAATGCTAATGCGAGGTTTCATGCGTGCAATTGTCATAATCAAGAGACACTCAAAGTTTATCACTCGGCGAGTAAACAATAAAATCAAAAAAAAACCCCAATATGAACGCATTTAATGCATTTAATGGCCATGATGAAGGCGTAGATCGACGAGGTGCGGCACCGCGGGCCAACATGGAACGCGGTGACTGGCACATGTCCGATGAGGAGTCCGACGACGATGTGCCGGACATAGCAAATCCGGCCATCGTCGCCTCCTCGGACGAGGAGTTCGATGAGGACGGAGATGAAAGTGGTTACCTGACAGAGGAGAGCGAGGCAGAGTAAGCAGTGAACCAGGGACACCAGGAGGACGAGAACGATGAAGAAGAAATGTGGCGGGAACTGGACGATGTGATCCGGATGATGAATCGAGTAGAAGACATGGATCTGGAGAGCGTCCAATCGGAGAGGGCAGAGGCGCGAAGCCCGGAATATGCCCCGTGGCGGGAAGAAGAAGATCTGGAGCCGCCGGTACGAAGGTGGGAGCCAGCGCGGCCGCCAACTCCGTTTCGTATGGTAGAAGTAATACCGAATGCCAGCGAAGCGGGGGAGGTGGTCGTGGCTGAAGAAGGGGAAGCTGATGGAGAAGCCGGCTCACCTCCACTTGACCAGGCAGGCGAGGAAGCGCGGGCGGCAAACCACCAATGGATGGAGTGGTGGTCGGAGCAGATCCGGCAGCAGGAGGATGCGGAGCGAGAGCTGCTGAGGTGGGATAGGGCTCAACAGACGGAGGAGCGGCTTGAACGAGCAAGAGAACGACTGGCAGTTGCAATGTTGCATGAACGACAGCAACAACAGCAGCTGCAGCAGCAACAGCAGCAACTACAGCAACGGCTACAACAACAGCAACAGCATCGACAGCAGCAACTGCAACAACATCAGCAACAATAGTAACAGCAGCAACTGCAACAACATCAGCAACAGCAACAGCCGCAACAACAACAACATAGACAGCAGCAACAGCAACAACAGCAGCAACTGCAACAACATCAGCAGCAACAGCAGCAACTGTTAGAATATCAAGAGTGCCCGTGGGGGTGGCCGAGACCGGCAAAACTCAGACAAGTGTCTGCACCCACGGGTCACAATGTGATGGCAAGGCCGGTACTTGCAAGGCAATGGTCCGGCCCAACACCACGAGGGCACGAACGATACGAATTGGTGAAGCCAAACGAAAGGCCAGAGGTGGTGGCGCACATGGTGGGCCAAATGGCACAACAAGGAGGGCCGAGGAGAGTTAGGATTATATGGGCGGGTAGAATTAGATATAGGTTTAGGATAGCACAGGAGAAAATTAGGGTATTTAGGGAGAAGCAAGAGTAGGAGAATAATAAGAATTAGATATAGGTTAGAATAATACTAGTGAGTAAGAAAAGATGCACCCCTGGTGGGGTAACACAAGAACATGCAGCCGAGGAAAGCGATTACAAGAAGCCATTGCTAGTTCCACATGCCAAATTTTAGCTACTGGCCAGCCAACTTTCTTCTCATACAATACACGGCTTACACCATCCGCTCTAGATTTCTTTGTAGTAAACGGAGTTTCGCTAAATACGCTCGGGATTGAAACCAATTATGAGCTCTCTTCGGATCACCTACCGATCATAGCAACAGTACATCACAAACCTCAAGCTACAGCCAGAAAGCAAAATCTGCTCCCTCGAGGTGCATGCATTGAAGCATTTAAAGATGAGTTGGAACGCAAAATTAACCTTAACATTGACATCAGCAGCCCAGATGACATAGAAGATGCAGTCTCAATGTTCATGAGAAACATAAAATGCGCTGACAGAGGAGAGCGAGGCAGAGTAAGCAGTGAACCAGGGACACCAGGAGGACGAGAACGATGAAGAAGAAATGTGGCGGGAACTGGACGATGTGATCCGGATGATGGATCGAGTAGAAGACATGGATCTGGAGAGCGTCCAATCGGAGAGGGCAGAGGCGCGAAGCCCGGAATATGCCCCGTGGCGGGAAGAAGAAGATCTGGAGCCGCCGGTACGAAGGTGGGAGCCAGCGCGGCCGCCAACTCCGTTTCGTATGGTAGAAGTAATACCGAATGCCAGCGAAGCGGGGGAGGTGGTCGTGGCTGAAGAAGGGGAAGCTGATGGAGAAGCCGGCTCACCTCCACTTGACCAGGCAGGCGAGGAAGCGCGGGCGGCAAACCACCAATGGATGGAGTGGTGGTCGGAGCAGATCCGGCAGCAGGAGGATGCGGAGCGAGAGCTGCTGAGGTGGGATAGGGCTCAACAGACGGAGGAGCGGCTTGAACGAGCAAGAGAACGACTGGCAGTTGCAATGTTGCATGAACGACAGCAACAACAGCAGCTGCAGCAGCAACAGCAGCAACTACAGCAACGGCTACAACAACAGCAACAGCATCGACAGCAGCAACTGCAACAACATCAGCAACAATAGTAACAGCAGCAACTGCAACAACATCAGCAACAGCAACAGCCGCAACAACAACAACATAGACAGCAGCAACAGCAACAACAGCAGCAACTGCAACAACATCAGCAGCAACAGCAGCAACTGTTAGAATATCAAGAGTGCCCGTGGGGGTGGCCGAGACCGGCAAAACTCAGACAAGTGTCTGCACCCACGGGTCACAATGTGATGGCAAGGCCGGTACTTGCAAGGCAATGGTCCGGCCCAACACCACGAGGGCACGAACGATACGAATTGGTGAAGCCAAACGAAAGGCCAGAGGTGGTGGCGCACATGGTGGGCCAAATGGCACAACAAGGAGGGCCGAGGAGAGTTAGGATTATATGGGCGGGTAGAATTAGATATAGGTTTAGGATAGCACAGGAGGAAATTAGGGTATTTAGGGAGAAGCAAGAGTAGGAGAATAATAAGAATTAGATATAGGTTAGAATAATACTAGTGAGTAAGAAAAGATGCACCCCTGGTGGGGTAACACAAGAACATGCAGCCGAGGAAAGCGATTACAAGAAGCCATTGCTAGTTCCACATGCCAAATTTTAGCTACTGGCCAGCCAACTTTCTTCTCATACAATACACGGCTTACACCATCCGCTCTAGATTTCTTTGTAGTAAACGGAGTTTCGCTAAATACGCTCGGGATTGAAACCAATTATGAGCTCTCTTCGGATCACCTACCGATCATAGCAACAGTACATCACAAACCTCAAGCTACAGCCAGAAAGCAAAATCTGCTCCCTCGAGGTGCATGCATTGAAGCATTTAAAGATGAGTTGGAACGCAAAATTAACCTTAACATTGACATCAGCAGCCCAGATGACATAGAAGATGCAGTCTCAATGTTCATGAGAAACATAAAATGCGCTGCTTCAAATGCTACACCGCCCAATCCATGCCCACCAAGACAACGAAACGCTTCTCTCCCGGCAAGTGCTGATGCGCTCTTACGCCTGAAAAGACGAGTAAGAAAGGAATATGCGAGAACCGGTGATGATCGCCTCCATCAGGTCTACACAAGATTGTCAAACCGTTTGCAAAAGGTTCTCGCGAAAATCAAACAGAGAAATATAGATGACATCTTAGAAGCTGCTGGGCCAGATGCATCCTTTAACTATACTCTCTGGAAGCTTACGAGCCGCTTTAAGCGAGTTGTTATCCCGAAAATTCCAATCAAAGATCCAGCAGGAGGATGGTGTTACTCCAGTCAGCAGAAAGCTGAAGTATTTGCAGACAGTCTAGAGGAAAGATTTAAGGCTTCGGCCACGCATTAAGCGATGAGCGACTAAGCGACTGAGCGACGCTCTCTCGAGCGACGTTAATGAGCGATCGCGTTGAGTGAAATGGCCACGCACTAAGCGACACCGCTCGATTGATTATTTGTAAAAGTTACTTATTCTAGAGAAGTTCTAAGAATTCTGCATCGTCGCTAAGCGATGCACTAAAAATTAGAATCAATTCTAGCGCTGAGCAACGTCGCTCTGACGCTCACAAAATTCGCTCGTCGCTCAGCAGCTGCGTGGCCACTCCAACGCTTTTTCATAAGCTTTAATATTTTACGTCGCTCGAGAGAGCGTCGCTCAGTCGCTTAGTCGCTCATCGCTTAATGCGTGGCCATGTTTGAAACAATCATTCTTATGGCGAAGTGTTGAAACACTTCGATTGACCATAAATATGCGAGTACAATTGCAAAATGATCCATCAGCACAAATATTTTCCGAACAACTACTAGATACGCAATGCATTAAACTACCAGACAATTTTTGCACTGTTGTTCAGGATAAAAATGAATTGTATCAGAGTATTTTGCCGGATATACAGAATAATTATTTGAATCATGAATGGCTTAGTCAACGGGCGATTTTGGCAGCCAAAAACGTTGATGTTGACGAAATTAACTTCCAGATACAGCAGTTGTTACAAGGCGACCTGATGTCTTTTAAATCAATCGATACTGTTGTTGATAAAAATGAAAGTGTAAATTTTCCGATTGAATTTTTAAATTCATGAGATATCCCTGAAATGCCACCACATAATCTTCGATTAAAGATGGGTTTCCCTATTATTCTCCTCCGTAATTTGAATCCACCTCAATTATGTAACGGTACGCGTTTGGTCATCAAAAAGTTCACCGGAAACATTCTTGAAGCAACCATTTTGGCTGGGAAGTTTAAAGGAAAAGTTTTCCTGCTGCCACGTATTCCGATGATACCATCAGATTCTACCATACCCTTCAAAAGGCTACAGTTTCCAATTCGTTTAGCTTTCGACAATGTTTATAAATAGATCTCAAGGTCAAACAATATCCATTTGTGGTTTACATTTCGAAAATCCATGTTTTTCTCATGGGCAACTATATGTTGCGTGTTCACGTGTTGGGAAACCGTCGAATCGATTTGTGTTAGCTAAAGACAGGTTAACTAAAAACATTGTGCACCGATTGGTGTTAAATTAAATTGAAATATACATATATACCAACATCAACATTTTCGTCTTTGTTCGTAAATAATTTCATTGTACTGAAGGGTTATAGTAGAAAGTCAAATACGGAGATCACCATATTTTTTTGCAAATACCATCTGTGTGAAAAAGCATAGTGGACTCCGTGACTGATGTTCTCTTATTGTTCCTCTTAGAAAGTATACTATAATGTAATATAACAAAAACTTTAGCCACAGCAAAGCGTGGCCGGGTCAGCTAGTACTTTATATGGTCGGAGGTTCTTCCTTCTATGCGTTACACACTTCTGACCAAAGTTAATATACCTTTTTTGCAAGGGTATAAAAAGAGTGCTACATATGCTGCAACTTTTGTAGTAAGCGGCGATCTTTGCGCCACTACAAAAAAGAAAAAGAAGCAACAATATATAAATACAAATTTTTTTATCTTAATATATTTATGTATGTATGTACATATGTAAATCTCGTGTCACAATGTTTGTCCTCAATGGACTCCTAAACCACTTAACGGATTATAATGAAATTCGCCCACCATGTGCATTTCGATCTAACTTGAGAGATAGGATAGTTTAAATCTCAAATTATAGTCGCAATTTTAATTTATTGCTTATTATTTGTTTGCAATGCAAAACAAACCGATCACCTGTGTGGCGTTGCCACTTAGTTCATTCTTTTTCCAGCTGGTTACCTAAATTTCGATTCTCACCACTTAGCAAATATCGCTAACAACAACAAAAATACGAAATAATCGAAATTAGTTGAATTTTAAAATAACTGAAATTCCTGTACATTACACCACAAACACACATATAAACAAATTGATGGATTTATTAGCAATTGCTCTGGGTGTTTAGTATGTCTGAAAATTTTTTATAGACAAATAGACAAACCCTTAAGCCACAAGGTCAACCAAAATATCCAAAAAAAGACAATCCGACAATATCATAAGTCAAGTTGGCGACCCTTCGACCAGTTGTTTGCAATTGTTTTGACGACATGTTATCCCTCGCAAGCACAAACTTTGTGGGAAAAGTATAAAAATTGTATGACAGAAGACCTCTTGCACCGAATTAGACAAACAAATCAATGCCAAAACATAGATTATGCACCAGAGATGTACAATGAAGCATTGGTCTTGATCGAGGATTTATGTGTTCTTATTTCAAATTTACCACTTAATCATTATGGTATGCCATCACCTAATCGTCCAGCCACCGATTTAGTTAATACCGATTTACAACGAGAAAATCATTATGACCATGGAAGTTTAGCAACAATTATCATGAACAGTGAACCATTACTGACAGCAGAACAACAAATTATTTATGATCGGATTATGTTGGCTTTTTCTGCTGAAAAGGGCGGTTTCTTTTTCTTGGATGCACCCGGTAGAACCGGTAAGACATTTTTAATATCGTTAATTCTTGCCAAAATACGGTCGCAACAAAAAATCGCATTAGCAGTAGCATCGTCAGGCATTGCGGCTACTTTACTGGATGGTGGGCGAACAGCACATTCAACATTCAAGCTGCCATTGGACGTTCATAATAAACCAGATGCAATGTGTAACATCAAAAAGAATAGTGGAATAGCTGCAGTGTTGCGGAAGAGTTCTATAATAATTGGGGATGAGTGCACAATGGCACACAAATATTCACTTGAAGCATTAAACAGAACTATTCAAGATTTAAACAGCAATAATAAACTTTTCGGTGGTGCTATCTTACTTTTGTCTGGTGACTTCCGGCAGACCTTACCGGTTGTACCTCGCTCTACTTTCGCGGATGACATTTAGGCTTCGGCCACGCATTAAGCGATGAGCGACTAAGCGACTGAGCGACGCTCTCTCGAGCGACGTTAATGAGCGATCGCGTTGAGTGAAATGGCCACGCACTAAGCGACACCGCTCGATTGATTATTTGTAAAAGTTACTTATTCTAGAGAAGTTCTAAAAATTCTGCATCGTCGCTAAGCGATGCACTAAAAATTAGAATCAATTCTAGCGCTGAGCGACGTCGCTCAGACGCTCACAAAATTCGCTCGTCGCTCAGCAGCTGCGTGGCCACTCCAACGCTTTTTCATAAGCTTTAATATTTTACGTCGCTCGAGAGAGCGTCGCTCAGTCGCTTAGTCGCTCATCGCTTAATGCGTGGCCATGTTTGAAACAATCATTCTTATGCGAAGTGTTGAAACACTTCGATTGACCATAAATATGCGAGTACAATTGCAAAATGATCCATCAGCACAAATATTTTCCGAACAACTACTAGATACGCAATGCATTAAACTACCAGACAATTTTTGCACTGTTGTTCAGGATAAAAATGAATTGAATCAGAGTATTTTCCCGGATATACAGAATAGTTATTTGAATCATGAATGGCTTAGTCAACGTGCGATTTTGGCAGCCAAAAACGTTGATGTTGACGAAATTAACTTCCAGATACAGCAGTTGTTACAAGGCGACCTGATGTCTTTTAAATCAATCGATACTGTTGTTGATAAAAATGAAAGTGTAAATTTCCCAATTTTGGCTGGGAAGTATTTGCAAAAAAATATGGTGATCTCCGTATTTGACTTTCTACTATAACCCTTCAGTACAATGAAATTATTTACGAACAAAGACGAAAATGTTGATGTTGGTATATATCTATATTTCAATTTAATTTAAGACCAATCGGTGCACAATGTTTTTAGTTAACCTGTCTTTAGCTAACACAAATAGATTCGACGGTTTCCCAACACGTGAACACGCAACATATAGTTGCCCATGAGAAAAACATGGATTTTCCAAATGTAAACCACAAATGGACATTGTTTGACCTTGAGATCTATTTATAAACATTGTCGAAAGCTAAACGAATTGGAAACTGTAGCCTTTTGAAGGGTATGGTAGAATCTGATGGTATCATCGGAATACGTGGCAGCAGGAAAACTTTTCCTTTAAACTTCCCAGCCAAAATGGTTGCTTCAAGAATGTTTCCGGTGAACTTTTTGATGACCAAACGCGTACCGTTACATAATTGAGGTGGATTCAAATTACGGAGGAGAATAATAGGGGAACCAATCTTTAATCGAAGATTATGTGGTGGCATTCCAGGGATATCTAATGAATTTAAAAATTCAATCGGAAAATTTACACTTTCATTTTCATCAACAACAGTATCGATTGATTTAAAAGACATCAGGTCGCCTTGTAACAACTGTTGTATCTGGAAGTTAATTTCGTCAACATCAACGTTTTTGGCCGCCAAAATCGCACGTTGACTAAGCCATTCATGATTCAAATAACTATTCTGTATATCCGGGAAAATACTCTGATTCAATTCATTTTTATCCTGAACAACAGTGCAAAAATTGTCTGGTAGTTTAATGCATTGCGTATCTAGTAGTTGTTCGGAAAATATTTGTGCTGATGGATCATTTTGCAATTGTACTCGCATATTTATGGTCAATCGAAGTGTTTCAACACTTCGCATAAGAATGATTGTTTGAAACATGCATAAATCTCATCCGCGAAAGTAGAGCGAGGTACAACCGGTAAGGTCTGCCGGAAGTCACCAGACAAAAGTAAGATAGCACCACCGAAAAGTTTATTATTGCTGCTTAAATCTTGAATAGTTCTGTTTAATGCTTCAAGTGAATATTTGTGAGCCATTGTGCACTCATCCCCAATTATTATAGAACTCTTCCGCAACACTGCAGCTATTCCACTATTCTTTTTGATGTTACACATTGCATCTGGTTTATTATGAACGTCCAATGGCAGCTTGAATGTTGAATGTGCTGTTCGCCCACCATCCAGTAAAGTAGCCGCAATGCCTGCCGATGCTACTGCTATACGATTTTTTGGTGCTACCGTATTTGGCAAGAATCAACGATATTAAAAATGTCTTACCGGTTCTACCGGGTGCATCCAAGAAAAAGAAACCGTCTTTTTCAGCAGAAAAAGCCAACATAATCCGATCATTAATAATTTGTTGTTTTGCTGTCAGTAATGGTTCACTGTTCATGATAATTGTTGCTAAACTTCCATGGTCATAATGATTTTCTCGTTGTAAATCGGTATTGACTAAATCGCTGGCTGGACGATTAGGTGATGGCATACCATAATGATTAAGTGGTTAGTTTGAAATAAGAACACATAAATCCTCGATCAAGACCAATGCTTCATTGTACATCTCTGGTGCATAATCTATGTTTTGGCATTGATTTGTTTGTCTAATTCGGTGCAAGAGGTCTTCTGTCATACAATTTTTATACTTTTCCCACAAAGTTTGTGCTTGCGAGGGATAACTTTTGGTTGACCTTGTGGCTTAAGAGTTTGTCTATTTGTCTATTGAAAATTTTCAGACATACTAAACACCCAGAGCAATTGCTAATAAATCCATCAATTTGTTTATATGTGTGTTTGTGGTGTAATGTACAGGAATTTCAGTTATTTTAAAATTCAACTAATTTCGATTATTTCGTATTTTTGTTGTTGTTAGCGATATTTGCTGAAGTGGTGAGAATCCAAATTTAGGTAACCAGCTGCAAAAAGAATGAACTAAGTGGCAACGCCACACAGGTGATCGGTTTGTTTTGCATTGCAAACAAATAATTACCAATAAATTAAAATTGCGACTGTAATTTGAGATTTAAACTATCCTATCTCTCAAGTTAGATCGAAATGCACATGGTGGGCGAATTTTATTATAATCCGTTAAGTGGTTTAGGAGTCCATTGAGGACAAACATTGTGACACGAGATTTATATATAGTAAGATATGTCGGAGAATTTAGAGTGCCTAATGATAATGTTTGATATGTGAATTGACAGGTATGTCACCTATAACTATGGCATGTCCAACACTGCCCTTTGCAGGTTGATAATTGGTATGTTGAGATTGCAGGATGACTCGGCAGACTTAAGATGTTGCCTTTGCAGAAGCATTGTTGCTAGATACATATATGTTGAAAAGCCTGGCAGCGTGAGAACATTGGAAATGTTGTCGAGTGAGGTTTGGTGTTAAGTTATCGGAGTCGGCATAGGCAGTCGAAAAATCAGACGTGCCGGAATAACACCTAAACTCGCTTCGCTAACAGTTTATTAATACAAAGTAAGAGTGGACAGTAGAAAGTATTCAAAGTAAAGAAAATGGAAAATACTAAGAACAATAAGGGATATTCTACATATACAATAAATAAAAATTCAACAATATATATAATAGAAATATAAACAACAGGGTTTAAAAACTGCGAAAACTTTCAACAGTTTTGATGTATGCTGATGCTTCTGCTTCGGAAACTATGAAGCAGACAACAAAAGCAGCAGCAAATAACCGAAATAGCATATTTTGACAGCAGCAGCAAACAGCAAAAATCCGAAAGCAAGAAAACCAACAGCAGCAATAGCAAAACCCCGAAGCAGATTGCTTTGATAGCAACAGACAACCTATACATTTTAATACTAGGAACTGTTCCGACTGTTGCTTTTGGCCAATTTCAGTAGTCGACCAGAGCAGCAGTCTGAAAGATAGTCGCAGCAGAACTGATTTTTGGCCTATATATACACACACAATAAAGAGACAAGAGTATTGAGTATGTGTAGTTTCAAGAAAAATAAATTTCCGACTGATTCAAATATAAATACCCTAAAATTATTAGTAATAAATATTGTTAATCATTTAAATTTTTAAATATAAATAATCTTTCTATTTTAACATACCCTTAACTACTGAAATCTAAAATTAATAATTTTAAATCCAATTCATGCATCATTATCATTTCGCAATTATTATGGGGTCTGAGAAAAGCAAAATTGTAGACCCAAAGGCAAATGTACTCAATGAGATACATGTTGCACCATGGGATCTTCAAAATAATCTAGGAACAATTAGGATTTTCATTTTCATAATTGTAATCATACTCTTTTGTTCTTGACAAAGTGTGGAATTTTCCATTATGACAGATTGGGAACATATCATAAATGAATATCATAATCAAAAGCCTCTCCCAGAATAGGAATACATCAAAGGGCACCATAGAAGAACACTCTAATATTAAAAAAGCCCTCTTAGAAAAAATTAGGCTTCTTTTAATAACCCTTTCTAAATCCCATCAAGTAGCAGCTTTAGCCTTTTACAATGATTGCAAAGAAAAAGCAACGTTAACAATAAAACAACATACTAGTTTTTAAGTCAGAAACTTGTTAAAATGTTAGTTTATATAACTATGTAAAGTTATACTAGTGTTTAAGTCAGAAACTTTTTAGAATGTTAGTTTATAACTTTACATAGTTCAGAAGGCAAAATGACGGAAACAGTGGTAGAATTCATAAATAGAGCAACCAGGCTTTTACCATACTTGGTGATGGTGACTTCAAAAGTCTACCAGGCTTTCTTGGAGCGCTTCGCGTACTTAACACTATAAAAGAAACACACGAAGCCATAGCCATCGAGATTATAAAATCTAAACTAAAAGGTCAAACGGGTTACACTCTAAACTCTGAAACAACGATTGATGAAGTAATCCAAAAACTGTCAACAACCTTTAAGGGTGAATCAGTAGATCTCTTAACAGCAAAAATTAAAAACTTGTAAACAAATCCCAATAACTGTATGAAACACAAAAGAGATTACTGAATTGACCGACGCCCTTAAAGGCGCATATATTTCGGAAGGTCTTCCAAACGACCAAGCAACGGAAAAAAATAAGGCAAAGCACACAAATCACTGCCATAAGTAAAACACGGTAAAGTAACAAAAAAAAAAAGAGGCAGCCCACGTAAACAAATGGTAAGGGATATAAAGGAAGCACTCCAGAAGGCATTGGAGGATTGTCCAATGGACGGTCCACGGCCTTTGAGCATAGATGAGCACCGTGACAGGCAACCAGTGGCAAGAACAGAGCTTGCTATAAGGAGGCGAGAGCAGGACGCGCCATCCCAATGGTTCTAAAGACAAAGCGCCGAGGCTGCCACCTGGTCCGCTTCAGGAAGCAGCGTGCGTGACAGCACTGACCCGCCACCACCATAGGCGGAAGCATGCAAACTGTGGAACAAAATAGACGACTTGGAAAAAACGAACCAGAGAAGTAAGCAGGCAAGGCAGCAACAATAGCAGATGCAGCCTTAAATTCATATTTTATATACACTAAAATGAAATATACACTACAATGAAGAATACACACAAAAAAACATATATATATGTATATATTATATAATTATAATTATATAATAAATGACACCCGGCCTAATATATCCCAACATACCCTCACGAAGAGCACATGTCAAACATGTGCACTCAAAAAACCACAAACAACATAAGCACACTTGTAAAGCTTGCATCGATCAAAGCAACTTTAAATACTCTATAAGCAAAAAATAAAAAAAATTTTTTTTGAAAACAATTAAATATTAAAAAATTAAATCTGAAACAAATTAAAAAAAAAAAAAATTACATACTAAAAGAACGAAAATTAGTTTAATGAATTAGTAATATTAAGTATGGCATAAAGATAAAACCAAAAGTAACAGAATTTCAAATGGACCAGAACATAGAAATAATAAAAGAAATGTTTCAGAAAGCCTACAAGTGCATAAATAAGACAATTTTTTTTATCAGACTCATTAATAAGCACCTTGAAACTATCTTTGAAAGTTACAATAAAATAAAGAATAGCAATATAGACATAAGCAATTAATCAAGTAGTAAAACCTTCAATGAGCTAATATACAGTTTAACTAATAAGTAGCAACTAAACATAATATAAAATTCACAATACCGGAAGATTCGAATCTAGAAGCAACTTTTGAACCTTTAGTAGCAAAAGTCACAGAGGAGCCAGGTGTAGAAAATAACCCAGAAGACATTCAAGATACAAGTTAACTTCCTCTTATTTGAGGAGGTCACCTTGCAGTAGCAAGGATTTCATTTCCGTCCCCCAACGGCACGTACACCACAAAATCATCAAGACTTTGGTTCGATCTCACGTTATAATGGTTTGTTTCCTCTGTTAATCTCTCTCAGGTGTTCTACACCCAGGCACTTCCGGCTTCGGCCTCCTGGCCCGTTCTGCCAACACTCCCGCTGCTGCTGCTCCTTCTGCTCGCTGCCCCTTTGGCTGCTGCAGCTGTCGCTGCTGCCGCTGATGCTGGCGCTGCTGCTGCTGCTGCCGCAGAGGCTGCTGCTGATGCCGCTGCGGCTGATGATGCTACTGCTGATGCCGCTGCAGCTGATGCTGTTGCAGCCGCAAATGCTGCTGTATGGTGTTAACTCCTCCCCCTCTAAAGATCTGCGTCCAGCGGATCAACACGTTGCAGCCTCGGTGTGTAGGTGATACCCGTAATGTTTTCCAGGAATGCCCAATCGATAGGTTCTGGGTCGGCAAAATAGGGCAACGGTTTACGTTTTGCCAAGTCCATTTAATGTCTTGTCAGCATAGCTATATGCAATCAGAGCAGCTTTTTGTCTTGCATCTTCAATTGTAAAGTTGGTGTGGCGCAGGTAAGCGGTTTGAGCGAGCTTTGGGATACCAGGAGCTGAAGAAATGAGCTGTAGCAGACTGTTGTAGAGTGGGCATCTTTCATATTTCTTTGATTAAATATTACTTATAATGTTAGGTTAGTATTCTTAAATGGTATTGTTTATTATTATTTACCAGGTTTGTGAAGAGTGCCAGTTATTAATTATTTTGATAAAAGATAGTGATTACTAATAATTTTTAATCGCGACATACTTAAAGAAAAACGCAGAAAAAACAGCAACAACGAAAAATGAATAGTATAAAGGCCAAATGTGCGAATTATGAACGCTTACGGTTAGATTTAAGGTGTGCCTTGTGACTGAGTTAGACTCATTCTTACTTAGAACTGTCACTTTTCTATTTTCCTGCACTTCTTCTTTACTGTATAGCTTATTTTCCTTATCCTTGATCTGCTTATTTTTAACAACGACTGTTTCTCCTTCGGCGTACTGAATGGGTTTTTTATTTTTAACTTGTCTATTAATGGCAAGTTCTTGTCGACGTTCGATCAGCCCCCTGATGTCCTCAAATGTTTCGCGTTTGAAATATTTTAGCCCTTGATAATTTAATCGGGAAACCCTGTCAAGAAAAATGTCAACCGGTTTTCGTTTCGTCACTGAGTGGACCGAGTTATTATTTTATTTATTTATTTTTATTTTTTGTTTATTTATTTACATTGGTAGAAATGACTTCGCCGTTGACTAGTTTATGGAGAAAGAGAATGCCAAATAAGAGCCTACGGTTGTAAAGTGAAGGAAGATTAATAAGAAGAAGTCTGTCAGAATAATGCAAACTTAAGGAATTGCACATCATATTGAGGGTTCCAAACTGGTGAGCAATATTCTAGAGTAGGGCGAACTAACGAAGTGTATAAAACCTTTGTCACATATGGATCATCAAATTCTTTGGCCCAACGTTTAATGAAGCCAAGAAGACTGCATGCTCTATTGACAATTGAAGATATATGAACATTAAAAGAATGTTTTGGGTCAAACATAACGCCTAAGTCTTTAATTGATGGTAGACAATCTAGTAGAACAGACTTAATAGAGTAATGAGCTAGGAACGGCGACAAACGACTGAAAGTCATAAAAGAGCACTTAGAGGCATTAAGGTGTAATTTATTAACGTGACACCAATCACAGAACGCGTCGAGATCTAATTGCAAGTACTGTTGGAAAGAAGGATCATTTTATAAATAACAAATCTTGACGTCATCCGCAAACATGAGCACGCGTGAATAAGCCAAGGTCAAAGGCAAATCATTTATAAACAAGGTAAATAACAGTGGGCCCAGATGACTGCCTTGGGGGACACCTGACGTAACTCGAACAGTTTTAGATATCGAGAAACGAAAAGACACCTTTTGGGTTCTGCCACTAAGATACGACTTTAACCAAGCCAATAGTTTCGGGAAAAAACCCATAATGTTAAGTTTCATGAGAAGCATAGAATGATCAACCGTATCGAAAGCCTTACTAAAGTCAGTATAAATAACATCAGTTTGACACTTTTTACGGAAGCCATGGTGTACAAGGGTAGTCAATACTAAAAGGTTGGTAAGCGACGAATGACCTTTCATGAAGCCATACTAACAATGAGAAATAGTGGATCGGGATAGGTGTTGAAAAGAAGACGTAATAATTTTCTCAAACAGCTTAGGTATTGCCGAAAGTTTGGCAATGCCACGGTAGTTAGAAATATCCGATTTGTTACCCTTTTTAAAAAGCGGAATAATAAAAGACTCCTTCCAAATTTCGGGAGAGATACAAGTCTTACTCGATATAAAAAATAACCGAGATAAAGGCTTAGATAGGGAAATCGAACACATTTTAAGGATGCAACTAGCTATATTATCAGGCCCGGGTACGAAGGAAGACGTCATAGATGACAAGCTAGAGATAATACAGTCTTCAGTAATACTAGGAAAAAAACATACAATTTAAATGTGGAATTGAGAAGGGATAAGGTGTGGGGTCCGAAGCAGTAGTAGAATAAGTCGACTGAAAGAATTTAGCAAACAGATCTGCAATATCTGAATCATTATTAGCAGTCTGGTCATTAAGTCTGAAGGTGGAAGATAGTAAATTATAGCGTCTTTTGGAATTAACAAAGTTGAAAAATCTTTTACCTTACAGCGCACGATATAATTATTGTAGCATAGAGTATTTAAAAGACAAAATTGAGATTTGGCTATACAATAATTTGCATAATCAAGTCGCGAACCAGTTTTTTTTAAATCTTTTAAAATATCTCGATTTAATGTTACGGAGATTAGAGAGCCTACGTGTGAACCAGACTAAAATTTGTTTTACGACAATATCTACGACGAGAATTTGAGATGTTGTTAAATGAATTATTAACGGAATTGTAAGAAATAGTAATTTCAATGGTAGGGTGATAAGGATCTTCAGGCTTCACTAGGGTCTGTCTTTGTGATACAGCACTAACAGTTGGATTAGAGACAAAAACAAGATCGATGATTCTTTTAGATGAGTTAAGAAAAGAATTCTACTGATATAGCGGACATTCAAGTATGCTATCAAGAAAAACATATTGAGATGAAGGAATTAAGAAAGATAGATTATTATCAACAAGCCAAGAAACATTAGGCAAGTTCAAATCACCCAAAACTATAAGAAAATCACGATCTTTAAGAGGACTAAAAATAGATCGCAAAGCATCAGCATGGTGCATGTAGATCATGATATCAGAAGCTGGAGGAATATATGAACAAGAGATATAAAAGCTAAAGTTAGAACATGTAATTTCGACGCAAATAAACTCAACACCTAAGGGGAGATCAATTGGCACAACACTTGAACACAAATTAGAGTTGACAGCAATGAGTACTCCACCGCCACGTCGACCAACACGATCAAGCCTTTAAGAAATAAAATTATTAGAAAGAATTTCATTATCCAAAAGATAAGCAGTTAGAGAAAGCTTATATGTCAGCCGAAAAGGTTTGGCTATCACAGAACAATTTCGAGAGCTTGGTAAGAAGTCCTCTTACATTTTGATAATGAATGCAAAGACTAGACGTTATTAGTTTTTTGAAGCAGAAGATAAATTAGTAAGATGGACAGGCAAAGGACGGGAGCGCTTATTGGGCGCAAACTCGTGTCCAACTAGACCCTCTGGCCAAAAGTTAGGGTCAACCATAGCTGATAAATACTCATTTGGTACTGTAATTTTAAAAGAGGAGATTTCGTGAGGGCTAGAAAACTTAAACTTTTGAATTAAAACCTTAGCAGGGCATATATTACCAATGTAAGCTGCCACAGACGACTCAGAAGTATCTGGAGCAAGACTAGAGATAAATAATTATTGGCGATGAGGCACTACAGTTAGTGGAGGCGGAGGTTTGGGATCCGCAAGTGATTGAGACCCAGCATAGATTAAAGTTCCCGTGAGGGATAGATTGAGGTACACCAGGTCTAGTAATGGGTACATCAATCTTAAAAGAAGAGCATAAAGAGGGACAAGAAGATGGTGTAGGGAAAAGTAAAATGGGAGAAGATGTAATAGAGAGTGCGGGTGACTGCTTATGAGGCAGCTCAAGGGTACATTTCTTGGACAATTCCTTAGAAGGTGGACTAAACTTGAATTGCGACAATAAATGTATGCTAGAGTCACACTCGTTAGACAGCTGTTTGGCCATTTTACTTAAAGAAAGAAACTTTGCACGAAGATCCCTGTACATTCGGCTAAAATCAAGCTGCTGGCTGGCACAAGATGGGCAAGTCCAGTGCATTATGCCAAGCTCAGGCTTAGACACAGACAAATCAGAAAATTTGGCGTAGTCGCGGCAGTTGATGCCAGCACATTTTAAGTGAATAGGATTATCGCAAAGCCAACACGATATTGCTCTATACTGATCGTCAAAACGATCAAAGTGCTTGCAAGTAGGTAGACAACAAGCCTTTCAAAAACCAAAAGAAACACAGGGCAAAAAAAAAAAAAAAAAAAAAAAGAATATATAGAAAATTGAAATACACAGCACAAAGATAAAGAATCAAAAATTACAAATAAAACAAAGAGACTGCTAGAGTACACACCACAAGAGAGAGTGCAAGAACAGTCATAAGACGAGCTTTGAGAGGCGGCTTTACAAAAGTGATTACGCGGGAGAGAAGCTGAGCACAAGCACAAAGCAGAGAGAACAACAAGGAACTGCAGAAGCAATGACGAGAGAGAACAATAAAAACAAAAATAAAAAAATTTAAATGCACCAAACACTAATCACGAAAATGAAGAAAAAAACTGTTTAATTTGGCGAATTATGCAAATAAAACACAAGGGTGTCAAGCAAACGACACCAGCGAAAGCGAAAACAAACTAAGCACAATTAAAAGATTGAGAGAAAACAATATAAATTAATAAAAACTCAGGAGCTATGCAAAAACACGACCGCAACGTCACGTATCGATTGACATAGGCACGAGTTCAGTTACCTTAAGTAACGGAAATAGGTATACCTCTATTTCCAATGATCTTAGGTAATTATGAACTGTTGCACAAAGGGGGCCCCGCTCATTGTCCATCACCAGAATTTTAGGTGCCGTGAAATAGTAAAGCACTTCTGCTTATTTTTCACGTAGTTTGAGCCGACTGAAATTCTAAAGGGAAAAGCTTGGCGAATTAGGAAAATTTGTCTATACAGCTAAGAAACTTGTGCTTTTCCAACATGAAGACGTCCACATGTAGAATTTCGCACGGATAGTTCGGTAAAGGGGTTGGCTGTAGAAGGAGCTTATTAGGGTGTCTGTCATATTTGTGTGCCTTGCAGATCTGACAAGTTGCCGTAAATGCTTTTATTTTGTTTGCCATTTTTGGGAAATCACATCGTTCTAACAGCTGACGTCTGACCTTTTCGGGATTTCTATGGGCTCTGCGATGTTCGTTATCAATTGCTTCGTGATTCTCGTCTTCTCCTACTAAATCAGTTACCAGTCTTTGTGTGACCCTAAGCTTGTAGGACTTAAACAAATCTATGTAACATATTTGTAGGAGCTGTAAATGGCTTTCAGGTATTTTTATTCCATTAATTACAGATGGATTGATGTAAGTCTTTAGCAAACTAGTTATCTCTGAAGTGGTCAATGTTTTCAATGGGACTAGGTGACGCTTGACGCCGTGGTGTGGGTTAATACAAGAATAGACAGATCGCGATGGTTCGAAAAGATTCTGGTTTCTATAAACATTTATTGGGACTTCCATATGGGGAATAAGGTCAAAAGCGTTTTTGTTCTCTGTGTAATGGAGGACCAATAGATTCGTGTCCGACTGGTCGGGGGCCTGGGGGATACGCGATAACGCATCCGCAACCACGTTTGCCTTGCCCGGTTTATAGATCAGCTCATGATTATATTCTTCAATTTTTGCCTTCCAACGTTTCAATTTTGCATTGAAGTTCCTGTTGCTCATGGCCTACGTAAGCGGCTGGTGGTCCGTATAGATTTTTATGCAGCCAGCCCCATATAGAAACGTTCGTAGGTTGTCCAGAGCCCAAACAATGGCTAACATCTTCTTTCCAATGGCGGCGTAGTTTTCTTCAGTTTTGTCAAGCGATCTTGAGATGTATGCTATAGGACAATCTTCTCCTGAGCTATCTTGGGACAACACGGCGCCGAGAGCAAAGTCCGATGCATCGGTAGTAAGATGAAAAGGTTTTGTAAAATCTGGAAAAGCTAAAACCTCCGATGAAGAAAGAAGGGTCTTAAGGTCTTTAAACGCTTCTAGTTCCAGTGGACCAAGCTCAAGGGAAACTTTCTTGGATTGTGAAGCCTTGATTTGAGCGTTTTTTTCTCTGGTGAGATTTGTTAGGGGCTTGGCAATTTTCGAATAATCTTTGATGAATCTTCTGCAATATGATATCATGCCTAAATAGGATTTGAGCTGTTTCAGATGGTAAGCGGTATTTTTAACATTCCCTCTACTTTTTTCCTATCTGGATTAATCCCTTGAGATGTGACAACATAGCCCAGGAATTCAACACTGGTTTTCAGAAAGTGTGTCTTCTCCAAATTTACTTGTAGGGTTGCTTCACGAAGCCTTGCAAATATTGCCCTGAGGTTGTGCCAATGTTCTTCATAAGTAGCACTGAAAACAATTATGTCATCAATGTAAACATAACAAATTTTTCCTATATAGTCTCTAAGAACATCGTCGATCATTCTTTGGAATATGGCTGGAGCGTTTTTGAGCCCAAAGGGTAGTCTGAGAAATTCATATTTTGCATTAAGAGTTGAGAATGCGGTGTTTGGAATGTCCGCGGGATCCATATGTATCTTATGGAACCCCGAAGTTAAGTCAAGAATCGTAAAGAGTTTCGCCTTGCCTAGCTAGCTAACGTAGATGGAATGTCAGGAATTGGATAGGTGTCTGGTATTGTGAGTCACAATGACTAGTGACTAGTGATGGCAAAATTAATCATATGATACACAATAATCGACTATTTTGTTTTAATTTGCGATTAAATATAATCGATCAATGCAATTTGATGAATCTATTCGATCGATTATTCGATCAAATAATCGCTTAGGTGAGTTGGGCGAATTTTACATGCCAAGCTCATACAGCAAACTATTTCATTACAAATTAAAAGCGAAAGACATGGCGCCGACAAAGTAAAGTGTGGAAGTACTACAACAAAGTCAATAACAAAGAAGTGAAATGCAATTTGTGTGGGAAGCAATTAAAATACTGCCAAAGTATTTTCAGCTTTTATTTATTATAAACATTAACATTTTAATTTGATTATTTCTAGACACCGATCACACGTATTGAAGATACTGAAGATGAAGTGGAGGTGGTTGCGTCTACGTCAACAGCGCAAGATCCAATACCTGTGCAAGCGCAACCAAAAATCCAAACAACATTTGCAAATGTAAATAGCTTTGCATTAGGGGGCTCTAAGCACGACGAAATAACTAAGATTATAATGGAATTTATCGTCACAGATAATTATCCATTTTCTATGGTTGAAGGTAATAATGAATTGAATATCATAACTAATATTGTAAATTCAGTAATACTAAATTTAATTTTAGGATCCGGATTTTTAATAATGATGAAAAAGATTTTTCCCCTCTATAAAGTTCCTGCACGCAACACCATTAAATCGGAAATAATTAATATGTATGACGTAGAGGTTGCCAAGTTTAAAAAATGGTGGGGTTGCACAGCGCTACTGTTTTCTGCTTGGCACATCTGTACCAGCTGAGCGCCTGTTTTCAAAAGCGGGAAATACGGCAACAGAAAAACGGAACTTATTGAATTCGGAACATCTAAATAAACTTCTGTTCTTAAATTCTGTTTTAAATAAATAAAAATTATAATGTTTTACTACTTACAGAACAGTTTTGAATATGAATAATATTTTCTGTTTTCTTTACTATTAAAATATATAAGAAAATGTAAAAATCATAAAAAAGTAAAACTATGAAAATAATTGTTAAAATAATCGATTATTTTCATTTTTTGCAATTAATCGCGATTAATAATCGCAAGGAAAAAAAATAATCATATGATACAATAATCGATTAATTTATTTTTTTTGCCATCCCTCATTGTGACAGCATTTAATCGTTTGTAATCAATTACCATACGAAACTGTATTTTCCCATTTGGTTTTAGTTTTTAGCGACAACCCACACTGGAGAATTATAGGAACTTTCTGAGGGTCGTATCATGCCGTCACGAAGAAGTTCAGCGACTTGTCGGTCAACCTCGTTTTTTTGCCATCCCTAATTGTGACAGCATTTAATCGTTTGTAATCAATTACCATACGAAACTGTATTTTCCCATTTGGTTTTAGTTTTTTAGCGACAACCCACACTGGAGAATTATAGGAACTTTCTGAGGGTCGTATCATGCCGTCACGAAGAAGTTCAGCGACTTGTCGGTCAACCTCGTCCCGCATGTTTACTGGATAGGGGTAGAACTTAGAATAGATGGGCTCTTGGGTATTAGTCCGAATTGTTGCTTTGATTCGGGTTTCCACAGAGCCACCAGGCGTAACCGGATCGAATACGGAAGCGAACTCATTATTTAGTTTCTCAATAATGGATTTGATTTCCTGGGGGTGCCCTTCTTCTAGCTCAAAATTAAGTTGGGTCGATTACCGGTTCAGAAGTGATATTACCATCCCCGGTTCAATGATTAAAACGTTATGTTCCCTATCAATTTTCGCTTTTAATTTCTTTGGTGTAACATCTCCTATTATGCCATCGAAACTTTTTAAATTAGGAAAAGTAAACAAGGTTAGTGGAATATCATTACCCAGAGAAGCAAAGAAAAGTCCATTTGCTGATTGCACTAAGAAGGGCTTTTGTAGTTGAATAGAACCCTCGGAAACATCTAGACTAATAAAGTTTTTGTTTGCGCCAGTGTCGATTAAAAACTGTCGCACCTTTCTGTCTGCATCAATGTATTCTATGTAGGGTACGCTGGATAGGCCTTTTTCATAAAATTTACTTGATCTTCGATCTCGATTCTCTTCGAATTTGATGGCTGGGTAAGTGCCACGCGTGTGTTCATGTGTGAGGGTTATTCTACTACGCCACTGTCATGGGCCATATGATAAAATCTTTGTTCCTTTCTAAAGGGATTCATGGAATCAGAAGAGTTCCTCTTTTGGCTACTGCCATTCCCATAGTTCCGGAAACGGCTCCTAGATTGGCCTGATCCACTTTGCATATATGGAGCATCTCATCTGCTTCGCCCCATATTTTGGATCTCAGATGGAGAACCACTGCCCTATACATAGGCTTGTCCCTGACAACCTGATAATCCTGGATGATTATATCTGCTCTTCGTATCCACGCGGAAAACATACAGACTTCGCCTGAAAATATTTCTATCTCCTTTACGCAATCGGGGAGGGTTGCTATCTGCATACCTAACCACTTCGACCACAGTTTCCCCACGCCTAACTTATCTTTCTCCTTTTGCTTTTTTATCTCCTCGGTCAACACTGCCACTTGTTCTACCAAACATGTAATTGACTGTTTGATTTCATCCATTGTTTGTACTTTTTTCTGTTCTCCAACTTATTTTTTGATTTCAATAAAATAATAAATTTTTTTCTGTTGTTCGATTTTAAAAATATAAAAATAATACATTTTTTCAGTTTATTTCAATTTTGTAATTTCATTTTTTCTAGAATAAAATTGGGTATGATTTTTTGTTTTATTCATTAAATTTTGTTTTCAAACTTTCTTTATTGCTGAATCAAAACTATCTTTAATTGGATATGTGTGGGTTTTATTCGCCCGAAAATAAATTCGAAGTACAATTTCTAAGAGGCAACTTCTTCACTCGCCCATTATTTAATTATCGGATGTTAATGTTGTAAGTATTCCTTCTTTCTCCAAATATAACAGTGTAGTTTGCAGTTCTTCCGTTTTTCAAAGACTCCAAATTCTCCAAAGAACGATGGTGCTATGTGAAAAGATGAAAAATGGAATAAGTGTTTGTATGTACAAATTTTATCATTAAATAAATTTAACTCCTTATATATTTGTTTTTTTTTTTCATATTGTGTTTTTTTTTTTTTTTATTTTATTAATTCACAATTTTATTTGCTTTTGGTTTTCAATTTTTGAATATTTTCGTTTTTAATTGTCGCAAGGCTGTCTATCGTGATGCCCCCTATGTCGGTTCAGGGAGATCTACATTATCCCTTTTTGTGCTAACAAGGACCTACTTAGGTGAAGGTGACTCCACAGGGAGGATAGCTTCGGTGGGAAGCACCACTGGTGGCCAATACCTGCGCATTTTTTATTTTATTCTATTCTTCATAAACTTGCCAACTGCGGTGGATTTGACACGCATTAATATTTTTGTAGGTGACCGCCAACCGCCACGTTCACGAGTGCCCATCAATTGCTGAACGAATGTTATTCCCTTTTTCTTTTTTTTTATAATTTTTATTCATTTATGTCGCCAATGAGAATGTAAAATTCGACTTCCAAATTAACTCTTTGAGTTCTAACCACTTTAATTTCCAGCGGATATTCTTTATTTTTTATATCATGTACTGATGGAGATTTGAACACCGGACACAAAAAGAAAACTTTATTTTTATTTTTTGGAAACAGACATTTCACATCCACCTGGCAACACAAAAAAAAAAAAATTGTTTGATTATTTTATGAATTTCTTACCTATGCCATTCATCGACAGGGTTTTGAACCCCGGTTACACAAAACAAAAATTAACTTATGTATTGCCAGATAATGCCAGTATGGCCAGAGAATTTATTTATCATTGGCAAGGTGATATTAAAAATAAACCACGACTTGTCTGCTAGACAGATTTAGGGAGAGTGATCTTGAAACGAAAATTGTACATCAAGGGCTGATCTGCGTTTCTTTTATTTGACAGGAATTTCGCGACGGTCGCAGATTAACTACATTTATTGCGTTTAATACACTCACATGCAGAATAATTGAAATATTGGATCTGCGCTGTTTTTATTTCGTAGGAATTTAGAAGCGTCGCGGCGGTCGCAGAACAACTAGAATTATTGAATTTGTTCGGCACACACAGAACAACTGAAAAATTGTATTTGCTCAGATTCGGAGAAATGTCTCATCATCCAATACACAAATTCTTGGCAGCGAATCCAATATGTTTGTTGTGTAACCATCCACTTTAATTATTCGGTGGGCATTCACAAGAAACAAAACTTTTAGATTTTTTTTTTTTTTTACTCACTTTTAACTGCATTTACTTTATTTTTAATTCACTTTATTTTGGGAACACATTCGCTTAAGGCAAAACTTCCTGATGCCGCAGTTAACTTCCTGATGCCGCTGTGGCTGATGCTGCTGCTGCTGATGCTGAAGCTGTTGCTGATGAAGCTGCTGCTGCTGATGCCGCTGCGGCTAATGCTGCTTAAGCCGATAATGCTGCTGTATGGTGTTAACTTACATATACAAAACCAAAGATGATGCAAACAAAGATTAAATTTCTTAATATAGCTTTTACAGTGGAGTAGAAACACTTCAAAGTTTAATAGGTTCATTAATTAATAAAATAAAGTCAGAACACGAAGAAACACCTATTAGAGTCATAAAAACAAAACTAAAAGGGGACGTTAGACTATTAGTAACAAATGAAAACATAATAATTAGGTATAATCCAAACATTAAAAAAGCAAATTAAGGCTGAAACAGTACAGTTAGCAGTGGCGAAATTAATGAATTTGAAACAAAACGGCAAGAACATAAGTTTGTTTATGTCAGAAATAGAAAATCTCACTAAATCCTTAAAACGCGCGTTCATAACAGACAAAGTAAACAACGTAAACAGCAAACAAATATGCAACTCAGATAGCAGTGAAATCAATTATAAAGAACTGCGAAAACGAAAAGGTCAGCACAATAATAGAAACAGACAATTTTACTGAAATGAATGATGTTGTAGCTAAATTTGTAAATACATCTACAAATATAGAACAAGATCACAGCGTGTTTTATACTAAAAGAAAAGAACTACACAAATAGGAACTCGTATAATAATAATAGAAATTATAATAGTAATAACAAAAATAGAAACCCAAGTGATAATACTACAATAACTATAGTAATAGTTATAATCGAAGAAATTATAACAATATGCTTCTAAAATACAACAAAATAATAATGTTAGACTTACAAACGTAGAAGAAAACTCGGAAAACTCCGAAAGTCCTCTGATGTAAAAAATCAAACAAATAAAATATATAGTTTAAATCGCAACCTTAATAGCTACTCTAAACTTTGACGATGTAGGGACAATAAAATTACTATTAGACACAGGAGCTTATGTATCACTAATAAAACCAAAAATACTAAGAAAAGACAAAGAATACTAAGAATACAGTTGACATACACAGACGGACAAAACTTAGTGGAATAAGAAAAGACGTCCTATTTACAATAGGTGAAACCAAACTCAAGGTTAGCAACCTCACAACGAAACACACCTTCCAAGTAATAGTAAATTATTTTGCCATCCCTTGTGATGGTATCCTGGGGCTTGACTTTATAAAAAAAATTCAATTGCACACTCAATTATTCCACCAACAAATTGATAATAGATCCGTATAATTCAAGATATAAAATTATAATTAACATAGGGAACAGTCAAAACATACATGTGTTCCATATCCCACCAGTAATAGAAAAAAAAGTATGTATTGCGATTTCCTCAAACAATAATAACACCTTTATTCCTAATCAAGAATTACACCCGAGGGTATTCCTTGTAAACATAATTGCTTCTAAGACTAACCCATATGTCCGCATATTCAATACTAACAACACAGACGTGCAAATTACAAACATGAACCTATTAAATGAAAACCTGTCCGATTATGAAATCCTAAAAATAGGCAAACAGCATAATTCAAATCATAAAACTACAATAATGAACAAACTATCACTCCATTTTCCAGACTTCGTGAAGGAACCTCTACAAAAATTATGCTAAGAATTTGATGATGTATTCGCAATAGAATCTGAACAAATATCCTCCAACAATTTCTATAAGCAAAAATTAAGACTCAAAGACACAACACCAGTCTACACTAAAAACTACAGAATAGCGCACAGCCAAAAAAAAGAAATCAATAAACAAGTGGACAAATTGATCAATGATGATATCATTGAACCATCGAGTTCAATAGTCCGATTTTATTGGTTCCTAAAAAGTCGCTACCTGGCAGCAATGAGAAACGGTGGAGATTGGTAGTTGATTATAGAAAAATTAACAAACAACTAGTAGCGGATATATTCCCACTACCCAAAATGGACGATATCCTCGACCAACTAGGTCGCGATAAATACTTCTCTTGTTTCTACTTACATAATGTCAGGATTTCATCAAGTAGAATTAGAAGAAAACTCCCGGGACATAACATCATTTTCCACAGATAAGGGCTCAGTCAGATTCAAGCGATTACCATATGGATTAAAAATTGCACAAAACTCGTTTCAAAGAATGATGTTCCTTGCATTCACGGGTCTAACACCATCCCATCCCATCCCATCCCTATATATGGATGATCTAACTGCCATTAAGTGCTCTGAAAGTCACATGATTAGGAACCTAAGCAATGTATTTGAAGCCTGCCGAAAGTATAACTCAAAGTTGAACCCTGACAAATGCTCTTTCTTAAGATATAAAGTTACTTTTTTAGGACACAAATGCACAAAGCAAGTTCAAAACGATTCAAGACTACCTGACTCACAAGAATGGCGACGAAGCCAAAAAATGTGTAGCATTTTGTAATTACAAATTTTGCCTATAAGGCACAATTTATCAATAAATTATCAAGGAAAAATGTAGAATTTAACTGGGATGCAAACTGTCAATCAGATTTCGAATACTTAAAAAACCAAAATACTTCAATACCCGGACTTCAATAAACGGACTTTGTATTACGACTGATGCAAGCAAGTTCGCATGTGGAGCCGTCCTTAGTCAAGAATATGATGGACTCCAATTACCCATATCATACGCATCTAAGGCATTTACAAAAGGCCAAAGCAAAGTCAACAATCGAGCAAGAATTAGCAGCAATACATTGGGCAATTCAATATTTCAAACCATACATATACGGAAAAAAATTTCTAATTAGAACTGACCATCAGCCATTAACATATCTATTTTCTCTAATAAACCCCTCGTCAAAGCTTACTAGAATAAGGTTAGATTTAGAAGAGTTTCATGTTACTATAGAATACATCACAGGACAAGAAAATTTTGCAGCAGGTCACATACATTTAATGAATTAACACACAAAGGAAAAGACACATTAAAAAAATTTAGAAATAGCAGTTCAACCGCAAGTAAAAGTAATAACAAATAAAAAAGAAATAAGAGATACGTTAAATAAATATTATAATGATCCAATAGAGGGAGGTCACTGCGGGGTAAACAAAACGATATTTTTTTTTCTGGAAACACATGTCTCGATACGTTGCAACATACGTCAAAAATTGCGAACAATGCAAGCTAGCCAAAACAACCAGATATAATTACTCACCTTTGACACCAACCCCTGCAACCACTTTTGACACAATAATCATAGATGCAATTGGACCATTACCAAAAACAATAAATGGTAATGAATACGCAGTTACTATTATCTGTGACCTGTCCAAATATCCCATATCAATACCAATACCAAACAAAAGTGCATTAGCGGTTGCAAAGGCAATATTTGAAAAATTTATTTTAATTTACGGCTGAGTTAAAACAATTCTAATAGATATGGGAACAGAATATAAAATTAACTCCACGGTTCACCATCATCAAACTCTTAGAACAGTAGAAATGAGTCATAGAACTTTCAATGAGTACATCAGGTGATATATATCAATTAAAAAGGACGATTGGGATGAATATCTAGCATACTTCACATATTGCTTTAACACCACTCCATCCACCGTATAAAGTTTTTCACCTTTTGAACTAGTCTTTGCGAAACATCCTAAAACTATCCCTTTCTCATCTGAGACTGAAGATCCCATCTACAACATTGATGACTTCAATAAAGAAAAAAAATTTAAACTGCAAATAGCACAAAATAGAGCAAAACTGCTTGTCGAAAAATTTAAAGCATTACAAAAAGAAACATAAGATAAAAACACAAAAAAAGTATCACTAACTTAAGGACAAGAAATACTTTTAAAAAATGAGACAGGATATAGATTAGAAAACAAATACACAGGCAGAGCATGGGTCCTAACAATAACACAGTTAGAACTAATGGTAAAAACAAACAGTCTAATTAGATAAAATAAAATCAATATAAATAGGATATAAGGAAAATATAAATATTTTTCTTTTTGAAAAAAAAGGAGGGGTAGAATACTTTTAGGGATAGCATTAGGCCACATACTTTGAGGGATAGATTATAAGTAATTAGAACTTAAGCGTAATGTTTAGCCTTAAGTACCGTTAAGGACACTAGCTATAAGACTCCATGTAATTGCTCCGCTATAAATACCGGGCTTGCGGCCCCAATAAATCACTTCAAGTCAAACCTTGCCTTCGCCTATTGCATGGCGATCCTGCCTACTATCGGCAAACACAAAAACAGGCAAAACAGTCAAATCAATGCTATAAATAAAATATCAAAGAAGCTAACTTTGGCAATGCCGAAGTTTATATACCCTTGCAGTCTTTCGCAATAATTTTTTTACATTTTGAAATTTCTTTCCCTGCAACTCAATTCATCAATTCACAAACAAAACATTCAAATTATTTCTCTTTTTATAATAAATTTTCTTTCTTCTTGCATCATTCCCTAAGCAAAGCACAACACGCATACACATACAGTTCTTGTAGCGCTGCGTCTGTGTGTGTGTATGCATGTGCTCTGTTTGAGCAGCAAGCAGCGCTGCTTGCTGTCTACTAGGTCATCATTTGAACCGATTTGTGTTGACTGTAACTTCTGTTCTATTTATCCGATCAGATTCATCTGTCAATTTATGCCAAATACTATCATATTGGTAAATTTCATGGGGATACTCCAATTTTTGCAAAAATGTTTGTTCTAGAACTATATGATATAGTAGTCCGATCCTCACAATTTTCATACTTTATCATCTCCCGGCTAAAAGTAGCTCAAATATGAAATTTCATTCCGATAGCTCTTAAGATGCCGGCGTGAAGTTGATTTGCACAGACGGACGGACGGACGGACGGACGGACAGACGGACATGGCTATATCGACTCAGCTTCTCATGCTGATCAAGAATATATATACTTTATGGGGTCGGAAACGTCCCCTTCTGTGCGTTACAAACATCTGACCAATTTTATAATACCCTCTGCAAGGGTATAAAAAGGAAAGTAATAAAAGAAGGAAAACCACGAAAACAAATGCCAATGGACACTAAAGAAGCACTCCAGAAGGCATTGGAGAATTGCCCAATGGACGGTCCACGGCCTTTGAGCATAGATGAGCACCGTGCCAGGCAACCAGTGGCAAGAACAGAGCTTGTTAGAAGGAGTCGAGAGGAGGACGCGCTGACGGCCATCCCAATGGTTCTAAGGCCAAAGCGCCGAGGCGGCAACCTGGTCCGCTTCAGGAAGCAGCGTGCGGCTCAATTGGCACAAATTAACAGTGACCCGCCACCACCTCGGGCGGAAGCATGCAAACTGTGAAAGAAAATAGACGACTTGGAAAAAACGAAATAGAAAAATAAGCAGGCAAGGCAGCAACAATAGCAGATGCAGCCATAAAGTCAAAAACAAAAAAATTTCTAATGTAAATACAAAAATTTTTAAAAGAAAAAAATAAAATGGGAAAAAAAATTTATATATGTATATTGTCTACAAATTTTTTTACGGGATAAAGTAAGGAAAAGGGGGCAGGGTTTTTATAAAAAAAAAACAAAGCGTGCCGATGAGCAATAACATATCAGATTTTATTCATGGTTAACTAATTTCTAGACAATCATTGTTTATGGGGCAAAAGGGTTCCCTACCGGCTCCCAAATATAAACAAGGACTTCGGAATAGGCTCACCTGATCGATCCTGTCTCATCATCAACTTGGTCCTTGTCCTTGTCTAAGGAAATGTATCATGGCTGCTGCTTATTTTTTCACTCTGTCTTCGCACTTTGATTGATGGTCAGTTGCTAAGTAATTTTTCTAATTCTATGCCTATGCTCTAGGCAGCGTCCGCTGAGCTGCTGCTGTTAAGCGGAGTATGGCACCGTTTGACGTGGAGGTTTATTGCCGAGGGCGATACACAGAAAGATCCAGTGGCATCTCCTCGGGAAACTTACACACGGGCCGCGGAGGGGTGCCCGGTGTTAGCGGGTCTGTGTCTGCGTGGGTCCTGGGCGATCATCCACGGGCCTTAAAGGGGTATCCGATACACATGGAGCTGACTGGTCAGACTTGGTTGTATAGTCAGCGCCGACAGGGGCTCTGTAGTCCTGCATGGGGACGGCGAGTACTATTTCAGGATCCGGTCCGGGGTATGGTAGCACGAACATCTCTTCCTGGAACACTTGCTCCGCTGGCCAGACGAAGGGCTCAGATTAGGGAAATGGTGGCGTGACTATACGAAGGTTGCTCGTCTAGGGCACCGGTTGTGGTCACCTACATCCGGCACAGATGGACCGGGTTATCGGGTATGCCGGGGTCATGCTTCCTTTCCCACACGGCGACCATCTCCTCGACGATCCGCGCTAAATTGTCTTCGTGATCGCCGTCGTCTTTTCCAGACTGTGACATGCAGCGAAATATAAAGTATTCTAAATCTACCGTTTATTCTGAGTTTACCTAACGAGTCCCTATGTGTGCGGTTTACAAACATGCTATTACTAAAACTAAAATACAATGTTTTATGCCGGGTATCGGCGCGAAGAGTCCCTCTTTAGGAGGACGGGGGACGTTGGACAGGCGCACCCACCAACAAGTGGTCCCCCTTAAAATTTCCCAGGCTATGGCTTCGTGCGGGCTGTGGGGACACGGGCTCCTTGGGCTAGTGCCTTCGGGAGGCCTGAGTTTTTGGAGCTCGTAATCCACATTGTTAAACGCCTTTAAGTCCCCTATATCTTCGGTGCGGCGCTCATGCCCATACTGGAAACAAACATAATTATCTTCTAAGGACCTTTATATTTAGGCGCCGTTGGCATTAGACAATACATGTTGCCTGAGCATAACCATGCTTCCGATACTTGGACTCCAGTCGCGTCGTCTCAGATTGTAGTATTTTTTCTGATCCTGGGTGGCGTTGCGTTGGTTCTCGTGTACTAGCTTGAAAACGTCTTTCATTCGTCTGACGCCCTCGTCGGGACTAAAGGGTGCGTTACCGGAGACATCTGTTACTTGGTCATAAAGAGTGCCGGGTATACGGGGTTCCCGCCCTAATATGATGTAGGCCGGGCTGAATCCGGTAGTATCGTTGACGCTAGAGTTGATGGCTAGTATTATTTCTGAAAGCCATTGATCCCAAGTGTTTTGTTCGATCTCCAGATATTGTGCAATCGTGGTCTTGATGGTTCTGTTGGCCCGCTCGGTAGGATTCTGCTGTGGAGAATATGCGACTGTGTGCTGGAGTGTAATGCCGGATGTCTTGCAAACGTTTTTGAAAACTTTGCTAGTGAACCATTATCGCTCACGTGGGTGCGAGGGTTGCTGATTCGGGCCCAGATCCTTTCACAAAACGCCTTCTCCAAAGTTGCCGAAGTGGCCTTACGGAGTGGCCCCGAAAGACTCCATGACTTGGCGGGTGAGCAGCTTGACAGCTGAGCTCGTTTCCGCTGGTTTGAACTGCAAACAGGTGAGGCAGCGTCTTACGTCTCGGAAGAGGCCAGAAGAAGAAGAAAAGAGGCGAAGTGCTGAGCTGTTATTTGCTCCTGAATCCAATGTGGCTACCATTGGTTTTCCATTAACGAGGACATGGAGTTGGATGCGGTGTTTCTTTAGGAGGAATGGGTAATTGGGCTGGGGTCTTGAGTTGATCCCTCCGTCTGACCCAGACTGAGATGGAGGTTCGGTCCGTTTCCAGAACGACGGCAACAGTCGATGGTGCGTACCCCTCTTCGTCTGCATTGCCAACATGACAACACCCGGGGCCTTGTACATTCTCGTGCGTAGTGACTAGCTTCCGCACATCTACGGCAAGCAGTGCCAGTATACACGGGTGCTTCGGAGAGTTGACATATAGCAGTCCCGTTCAGGTTGGCTGTTGCATGATCGAATGGTATATGTTGAACGATGTTGTTTTTTTTTTCAAGCGTGCACGGAGTCACCGCTACCTTGCTCCGATCGAATGGTCTCTAAAGAACTCTAAAAATTCAGACTTGAAATCAACCCATGTCATCTCTGGATGCCCGCTGGTTTGCCACCAACCTTCGGCCCGTCCGGTCAATAAGATGGCTATCATCGGAGGCAATGTCTCTAAACTCAAACAGTACGTGGCGGCTCGAGTCTCTATCTGCTCTATAAGGTAGATAGGATAGGTAGATCCGCTAAAGGCAATACCCCATTTGGGTATACGACTTTCAGCAATTGAGGCGTAGCCTCCCCGTGGTATGTACTTGATTCCGCTCACTTTGTTCGATGTTGATCTTCGAGCCAGGTTTCAGAGAGACGGAGCGAGATCCAGAATGCGATTCAGAACGATTGTTAGTATCTTGTGGCACCGATATTTGGGAACAATCCCATCAGGAGTGGACGAGGATTTTACATCTGATTTCTTGTCCCCGACTCAATACCTCGTGATAATGAACCTCCCTTGAGGCGAACTCGCGGAAACGATTCCTCAGGTCCTTCACTATTCCGCCAGTGTCTAATCCAAATTCATCGCAGAGGCCTTCCAACTCTGCCTTGCGTCGATTGTTTATCCAATGAACGCCCATTGCTGGTATATTAATAAGGACTATGGCTCGAAATGTAAGTGATATTCTTAATCAGCTAAGAGACTTCCAAGTTCACCCAGTAGGCTAAGTGACACTACGTGAAGATTGCTACGGTGAACCGATAGACTATGATATTAAGATGTGTAAGTTAACCAATATTTATATATATTTTTTTTATTATTCTTTGATTTGTAATATATTCTGCAGGGTGAGGGGTCTGAAAATATGGATATGTTTGTTCTGTAGTATACTTTTAGGGTTTTATAGGACACGTTGATGGAGAATGAAATGAAAGAATGATACAATGAAATCAAGTTCTCATAATGAAATCAAGTTGTACATAGTGGATGATAACTTTCCAATACCCAGTGTAGGTATCCTTGGTATTGATTTTATTAAAAAATACACCTGTATTCTTGACTATCAAACTGACGCAGATTGGTTAATATTGAGACCAGACGACTGGCATGAACAAATAATTGTGCCTGCAAGATCAGAAGTGATCCGACTTATCCAAATAAACAACAATGCATCAGAAATTTTTATACCAACTCAAGAGCTAGAAACAGATGTCTTCATTGCCAATACAGCAGCAAATGGTGAAAAAACTTATGTAAGATTCATTAACACAAACTATAATGACGTTACCCTTTTAAATCCGAAAATTAAATCAGAAAATCTAAATGATTATAGCCTAATAATATCCAGCAGCAAAAACTCCAATGATAATATAACGAGAAACTTGAAAAACTTCCCATCATTTGTAAAAGAAAAACTAAATGAATTATCCAAAAAATATATAGATACACTAGATTCAGATAAAATATCTACTAATAATTTCTATAAACAAAAATTAAGAGTTAAATCAGATGAACCTACGTATACTAAAAATTATAGAATCCCACACACATAAAGTAGAAATTTTCAAACATATAGACAAATTAATTAGAGATGACGTAATAGAACCTTCAGCATCCGAATACAACAGCCCAATACTGAAAAAAATCTCTTCCGGGGACAAATGATGGCGTTTAGTGGTGGATTTCAGAAGCTTAAATAAAAAATTAATTGCATACAAATTTTCCTTGCCAAGAAAAGACGATATTCTTGATCAATTAGGCAGGGCCAAATATTTTTCTTGTCTTGACCTTGCTTCAGGTTTTCACCAAATTGAATTAGATGAAGACTCTAGAGACTTAACGTCATTTTTCACAGATAAATGCTCATATTGATTTAAAAGATTACCATACGGTATAAAAATAGCCCCGAATTCATTCCAACGAATGATGACCTTAGCTTTCTCCGGACTACAACCATTCCAAGCCTTTTTATACATAGATTAATTAGTTGTATTAGGCTGTTCTGAAAAACATATGTTCAAAAATTTGACTGATGTTTTCGACATATGCCGAAAATATAATCTAAAACTACATCCAAACAAATGTACATTTTTCAGCCATGAAGTAACATACTTAGGTCACAATTGTACAGACAAAGGTATTCTTCCCGACTATAGCAAATTCAAAAGTATTCAAGACTATCCAACTCCAAAAGATCCAAATGAAGTAAGGAGATTTGTTGCATTTTGTAACTATTATAAGCTTTTTGTACCAAACTTTGCCCAATACGGACGCGCATTGACAAATTTATCTATTTATCTTGCATTTCATCATCTAAAAGCAGCACTAATTAAGCCACCAATACTACAGTATCCAGATTTCAATAGAGAATTTTGCATCACAACCGATGCTAGTAAATTTGCTTGTCGAGCAATGCTCAGTCAAGAATATGACAATCAACAATTACCGATAGCATTTGCATCCCGAGTGTTTACCAAGGGCGAGAGCAATAAATCAACAATTGAACATATATGAAAACAATTTTTTAGTAAAAAGTGACCATGGTCCACTATCATACTTATTTTCTATCAAAAACCCATCATCAAAACTAACGAGAATGAGGCTAGATTTAGAGAAATGTGACTTCACTGCAGAGTATCTGAGGGGAAAAGAAAACTACGCAGCCGATGAATTGTCAGGTATAAATTTCAATGATATAAAATATATCCAGCACCAGGCTCAAAATATACTACGAGTAACCACACGATTACAAAATAAAGAACAAAGCTAGCACCCAGTCTCGACTGGCATGAATAAAAATCCGTCGCATAGTAAAGAGTTAGCTATCACTGAGACGTCTCAGTCAAAAGAAGTCAAGAAACGTGCTCGAATTTTGTCAAAATTCGATAAAATAAAAATAGTTCTGGGAAAGAAAATAATTTACACGTTTAACCATGCTATTAATAAAAGAATCGCCATCCCAGGAATATCGCGATTCTTATCAAAATTACAAAATCATGTCGGCTGGAAAAATATGCGCAAAGATATTGTCCAATATGTAAAAAATTGCAAACTTTGCCAGCTAAATAAATCACAACGACACACAAAGCAACCTTTGGTTATAACACCAACACCTCAAAATGCGTTTTTGATGTTGTGTTAATTCACACAAAAAGGAAGACGGGTACGAATTAGACGTCTGCGTGAATGCATTCAAAACAAAGCCACATTGAGTACATTCGAATTGAGTAGAATATGAGTGAGTGAAAAAGACAGAATGAGACGAATGTGTATAGTACTGTTTCGCTAGGGGAACATGTTGTGTTTCGTCTCGAAAAAACAGAGTATAACGAAAGGAGAGCAAAATGAAATGAAAACTTCGAGAACATTCAAACTACTCAAGTAGTTCGCAGAATACTTTGTGTACTCACTTTCAGTTTTACTAACAAAATGTGTAGTTGTGACCGTCTATAAATTATTTTTCAAATATAAATTATATTTAATAAATATATAAATTAAATAATTCACAACAAAAAATACATTTCTATATTTTCTTTATTTTTTCCTCCGTTTTTTAACAGATAATACACACAGCAGAAAACAGCTGTCAATATTCGAATGTATTCAATATACAACATTTCATTACTTCTGCTGCTCACTCACTCACTTCGTTTCTTTTCGGGTATATTTTTCAGCAGCCGAGTGAAACACGACTTCAGTCACTCACTCATTCTCATTTCGTTTTGTACAAGTATTCACTCAATTCAATTCTGACTTTGTACATTTGAATGTGGTTTTTTTGCCATTCATGCAGACGTCTAGTACGAATATGCGGTCACAGCCATCTGCGACTTAACACAATACTTAGTAAGCATTCCTGAACAAACTAAAAGTGCCAAAGACATAGCCAAAGCAATTTTTGAAAAAGTAATCTTGACGTGTGGCCCTATCAAGAAAATAATTACTGATTTGGGCACAGAATATAAAAATCAGGTAGCTTCAGAACTATATAAGCTTCTAGGAATTGACCACGTCACTTCCACAGGATATCACCATAAAACTTTAGGAACCATTGAACGAAACCACAGGACATTCAATGAATATCTTCGAATGTATGTTTCTACAGATAAAATAGATTGGGATACATGGCTTAAATATTATACTTATTGCTACAATACCACGCCATCAACAGTGCATGAGCACGTAACAGAGCTCAAATATTAGTTAAAAAAATTCAACCGCCGCCGCGTGCAGACGTGTTTTTCAATGCACTCCGCAAAATTTAGTGTAAAAAATAAAATCACCGCGTTTGCAAAAATTGTATAGGGCTCTCAGTCGCCTCAGAGACGCCTATTTACAATCATATTGCTATTAGTTTGTTCTAATAGCAATAAATACTAAGTTGCAACAACAAAGTGAGCACTTTTGGTTTGGAAAAGCCATGTCCACCAATTCGGGCCCAAGCTCTCTCGATCCCCACCAGCAAAAGCTACAAGAACTACTTGTACAACAACAACGTGAGCGTCGTCTCTCGGTCCAACGTAACAACGCGTACTTTTCGGTGGTGTCGCCGACCCCACTGAATGCTACCGTAAGCAATAACACCGAAAGTGCAAGCCACTCAGCAATCAACAGCAATTTACCGTGGAGACAGCAGTGTGCTTCTCCATCAATATCGATAACTTTGTCACCGATTGCACCGACCAGCACAATCAGCTCGTTGACAGCAACTACTGCAACGTCTGCCGAAGTATTCACCTGCCTCAAGCCGTCAACGACAAGTCGCCCAGAGTCAGCCACGACAAGAAACCCAACGCCTGCTGTCCAAGCTGGAATGAATAGATATTAGACGTCTGCATGAATGGCAAAAAAACCACATTCAAATGTACAAAGTCAAAATTGAATTGAGTGAATACTTGTACAAAACGAAATGAGAATAAGTGAGTGACTGAAGTCGTGTTTCACTCGGCTGCTGAAAAATATACCCGAAAAGAAACGAAGTGAGTGAGTGAGCAGCAGAAGTAATGAAATGTTGTATATTGAATACATTCGAATATTGACAGCTGTTTTCCGCTGTGTGTATTATCTGTTAAAAGAAAGAGGAAAAAATAAAAAAAATTTAGAAATGTATTTTTTGTTGTGAATTATTTAATTTATATATTTATTACATATAATTTATATTTGAGAAATAATTTATAGACGGTCACAACTACACATTTTGTTAGTAAAACTGAAACACAAGCTGTAAACAAAACAAAACACAAAAACAACACGCTGGCATTTGCCGCCAAATACATACATTTCTTTCTGCATCTTCGCCTTCCATTTCGCACCTCTGCTCACAATTTCTCAAAGCACAAAGTGAGTACACAAAGTATTCTGCGAACTACTTGAGTAGTTCGAATGTTCTCGAAGTTTTCATTTCATTTTGCTCTACTTTCGTTATACTCTGTTTTTCGAGACGAAACACAACATGTTCGTCTAGCGAATCAGTACTATACACATTCGTCTCATTCGGTCTTTTTCACTCACTCATATTTTACTCAATTCGAATGTAGTCAATGTGGCTTTGTTTTGAATGCATTCATGCAGACGTCTAATAGATATATTAAAATAACTAAGCGGAAGCTAAGCCCGCAAAAGAAAAAAAGTGGCAATACCCCGAAAATAACCAGAACAAATGAACGAGTAGCACTTCTAAGCGGGAATCGTTTTAAAATTCTTGCCGATCAGCAAGACGATCAAGCCGGCGCTGTAGATAAAGTTAAATCGGCTAGACCACCCCCCTTATACATCCGTGGAGCCAACTGCAGCGTCCTGATTTCGAAGCTAGTAGAAACAGTAGGGGCAAATAACTTTGTTGTAACCCCTCTCAACAGGGGTAACATAAAAGAAATTAAATGTCAAACCCAAACTGAGGACAACTTCCACATCATCGAAAAGTACCTCCGTAATGCTAACATCAACTTCTATACCTACCAACTAAAAAGCAGTAAAGGGCTCCAGGTTGTGTTAAAGGGGATCGAGCCATCGGTCCCACCCCAAGAAATAGCAGACGCATTGGCCGAAAAAGGTTTTGCGGTTAAGTCCGTTGTCAACATCATCAACAGGAATAAAGTCACACGGCCGCTCTTTAAAATCAAACTCCAACCAGATGCAAAGCGGTCGAAGCCAAATGAAGTGCATCCAATCTAGAACCTTCAGCTCCTATTGCACAGAAGATTCACCGTAGATGAGCCCCATAAAAGATACCAAACACCTCAGTGTAAAAACTGCCAGGAATACAAACACACCTCTAACAATTCCAATCTTAGGTCAGTGTGTGTTGGCTGCGGCGAACATAATAAAAATGGCATTTCCCCAAGGACAGAAACAACGTCTCACTAAGACACAGTAACTGTGGAGGAAACGACACAGCCAACAACAGGGGATGTCCTGTCTTCAAGGATCTTAAATCGCACCTAAACGGGCCTAAACCCCCAGCTGGACCAAAAATCACCTTCAACGCCTCCAAAACTACACCGGAGGTATTCTTCGCCAAGGCTGTTAGATCATCTAACATGCCTGCTACAACCAATCCATCACTCCACCATCTACAGAGTCCGCAACATAGCGCACCAGAACTTGGCCAGCAAACTCCAAGTGTTTTAAAGGCCCTGTTGATCTCACTTAATCAACACATGACCGCTTTTATGACGTTCATGCAAAACTGTATGCAGGAACTGATGCGAAATCAAAACCTGCTTATCCAGAAGCTTATCGAGAATAAATAATGGCTTCCCTACGTCTATGTCTTTGGAATGCTAACGGCGTCTCCAAGCACAAAAATGAACTGCAACTATTCCTAGACTCAAGTGAAGTCGACGTCATGCTGATATCTGAAACACATTTAACATCAAAAAATAATTTTCAAATACCAAAATATGCCTTCTACGCAACAAACCTTCCAGATGGAAAAGCTCATGGCGGGTCTGGTATCCTAATCAAAACCCGTATAAAACACTCGTTCCTCAACAGATTTGAAACACAGCACCTACAAGCAACTGCTATAACCGTCCAAACCAGCTGCGGCAACACTACGTTGGTTGCCCTGTACTGCCCACCACGCTTCTCAATCTCTGAAAAGGAATTCACCGGTTTCTTTAACACACTCGGAGAACGCTTCATTGCAGCAGGGGACTATAACACCAAACATACGCACTGGGGATCTCGCCTGATAAATCCTAAAGGCAAGCAGTTGTACAACACAATAGTCAACCCACTCAATAAGATAGATTGCGTCTCACCGGGTAGGCCTACTTATTGGCCCACAGATCCACAAAATTTCGCAGTAACCAAGAGGATTCCGCGTAATCGGATCATTGCGGAAGCACTGTTAGATTTAACCGCCGATCACTCTCCAGTGCTATTCACACTGTTAACAAGACCTCCAGTACTTGATCACCCATATATTTATTTACGTCAACTAAACCAGCAGTCGACGAAAAAGCTTAAGCTAAAATACAGATAATAATTAATTCACGAAGGTAGCTTAGCTTTATGTACAAGTAAACATCCCCGACCCGGTGGAGGTGTTTTATTTGCAACAAGGTGCCAGCTATGCCCCGATTCACAGCCAATGTGGTCAGGGATGAGTTGCAGCCAATCCAATATCCAGTCCAGAATACTTTCAGTGGTTACGCTGTAGATAATTAAAAAGTATAGCGCGAAAAGAAGTGACAGATAGATGAGGAGAAATAAGATGAGAAAGGTTGTTAAAAGTTTGGCAAAGAACACGAAGAGGTTCGTGAAGAGAGTAGTTAGTCAGACATCTACTAAGGTGAAGAGGAAAAAAGTTTCTGGTCCGACGTGAGGGAACACAAAAATATAGCGTATCTAGTAAATTGGTAGAAATGACTTCGCCGTTGACTACTTTATGTAGAAAGAGAATGCCAAATACGAGCCTACGGTTGTAAAGTGAAGGAAGATTAATAAGAAGAAGTTTGTCAGAATAAGAAGGTAGGCGAAGATTCGGGTCCCAATTAAGACCGCGTAATGAAAACTTAAGGAATTGCTTCTGTACCGATTCAATACTACGCTGGTGAACATCATATTGAGGGTTCCAAACTGGTGAGCAATATTCTAGAGTAGGGCGAACTAACGAAGCGTATAAAACCTTTGTCACATTTGGATCATCAAATTCTTTGGCCCAACGTTTAATGAAGCCAAGAAGACTGCATGCTCTATTGACAATTGAAGATATATGAACATTAAAAGAACGTTTTGGGTCAAACATAACGCCTAAGTCTTTAATTGATGGTACACAATCTAACAGAACAGACTTAATAGAGTAATGAGCTAGGAACGGCGACAAACGACTGAAAGTCATAAAAGAGCACTTAGAGGCATTAAGGTGTAATTTATTAACGTGACACCAATCACAGAACGCATCGAGATCTAATTGCAAGTACTGTTGGAAAGAAGGATCATTATATGAATGACAAATCTTGACGTCATCTGCAAACATGAGCACGCGTGAATGAGCCAAGGCCAAAGGCAAATCATTTATAAACAAGGTAAATAACAGTGGGCCCAGATGACTGCCTTTGGGGACACCTGACGTAACTCGAACAGTTTTAGATATCGAGGAACGAAAAGACACCTTTTGGGTTCTGCCACTAAGATACGACTTTAACCAAGCCAATAGTTTCGGGGAAAAACCCATGATGTTAAGTTTCATGAGAAGCATAGAATGATCAACCGTATCGAAAGCCTTACTAAAGTCAGTATAAATAACAACAGTTTGACACTTTTTACGGAAGCCATATTGTACAAGGGTAGTCAATTCTAAAAGGTTGGTAAGCGACGATCGACCTTTTATGAAGCCATACTAACAATGAGAAATAGTGGATCGGGATAGGTGTTGAAAAGAAGACGTAATAATTTTCTCAAACAGCTTAGGTATTGCCGAAAGTTTGGCAATGCCACGGTAGTTAGAAATATCCGATTTGTTACCCTTTTTAAAAAGCGGAATAATAAAAGACTCCTTCCAAATTTCGGGAGAGATACAAGTCTCACTCGATATAAAGAATAACCGAAATAAAGGCTTAGATAGGGAAATCAAACACATTTTAAGGATGCAACTAGGTATATTATCAGGCCCGGGTACGAAGGAAGACGTCATAGATGACAAGCTAGAGATAATACAGTCTTCAGTAATACTAGGAAAAAACATACAATTTAAATGTGGAATTGAGAAGGGATAAGGTGGGGGATCCGAAGCAGTAGTAGAATAAGTCGACTGAAAGAATTTAGCAATCAGATCTGCAATATCTGAATCATTATTAGCAGTCTGGTCATTAAGTCTGAAGGTGGAAGGTTAAGAAGATTGAAATTTGTTTTACGAAAACATCTACGACGAGAATTTGAGATGTTATTAAATGAATTATTAAAGGAATTGTAAGAAATAGTAACTTCAATGGTAGGGTGATAAGGATCTTCAGGCTTCACTAGGGGCTGTGTTTGTGATACAGCACTAACAGTGGGATCTGAGACAAAAACAAGATTAAGGATTCTTTCAGAAGAGTTCAGAAAAGAGTTCAGCTGATATAGCGGACATTCAAGTAGGCTATCAAAAAAAAAACATGTTGAGATGAAGGAATTAAGAAAGATAGATTACCATCAACAAGCCAAAAAACATAAGGCAAGTTAAAATCACCTAAAGCTATAAAAAAATCACGATCTTTAAGACGACTAAAAATAGTTCGCAAAGCATCAGCATGGTGCATGTAGATCATGATATCAGAATCTGGAGGAATATATGAATAAGAGATATATAAGCTAAAGTTAGAACATGTAACTTTGACGCAAATAAACTCAACACCTAAGTGGAGATCAATCGGCACAACACTTGAACACAGATTCGAGTTGACTCATTGCTGTACTCCACTGCCACGTCGATCAACACGATCAAGCCTATAAGAAATAAAGTTATTATCCGAAACAGAGGAATTAAGCCAAGTTTCAGAGAAAGCTAATATGTCAGCCGAAAAGGTTTGGCTATCACAGAATAATTTCGGGAGCTTGGTAAGAAGTCCTCTTACATTTTGATAATGAATGCAAAGACTAGACGTTATTAGTTTTTTGAAGCAGAAGATACATTAGGAAGGTGGACAGGCAAAGGACGGGAGCGCTTATTGGGCACAAACTCGTGTACAACTAGGCCCTCTGGCCAAAAGAAGCTTATCGAGAATAAATAATGGCTTCCCCACGTCTATGTCTTTGGAATGCTAACGGCGTCTCCAAGCACAAAAATGAACTGCAACTATTCCTAGACTCAAGTGAAGTCGACGTCATGCTGATATATGAAACACATTTAACATCAAAAAATAATTTTCAAATACCAAAATATGCCTTCTACGCAACAAACCTTCCAGATGGAAAAGCTCATGGCGGGACTGGTATCCTAATCAAAACCCGTATAAAACACTCGTTCCTCAACAGATTTGAAACACAGCACCTACAAGCAACTGCTATAACCGTCCAAACCAGCTGCGGCAACACTACGTTGGTTGCCCTGTACTGCCCACCACGCTTCTCAATCTCTGAAAAGGAATTCACCGGTTTCTTTAACACACTCGGAGAACGCTTCATTGCAGCAGGGGACTATAACACCAAACATACGCACTGGGGATCTCGCCTGATAAATCCTAAAGGCAAGCAGTTGTACAACACAATAGTCAACCCACTCAATAAGATAGATTGCGTCTCACCGGGTAGGCCTACTTATTGGCCCACAGATCCACAGAAAGTGCCTGACTTGATTGATTTCGCAGTAACCAAGAGGATTCCGCGTAATCGGATCATTGCGGAAACACTGTTAGATTTAACCGCCGATCACTCTCCAGTGCTATTCACACTGTTAACAAGACCTCCAGTACTTGATCACCCATATATTTATTTACGTCAACTAAACCAGCAGTCGACGAAAAAGCTTAAGCTAAAATACAGATAATAATTAATTCACGAAGGTAGCTTAGCTTTATGTACAAGTAAACATCCCCGACCCGGTGGAGGTGTTTTATTTGCAACAAGGTGCCAGCTATGCCCCGATTCACAGCCAATGTGGTCAGGGATGAGTTGCAGCCAATCCAATATCCAGTCCAGAATACTTTCAGTGGTTACGCTGTAGATAATTAAAAAGTATAGCGCGAAAAGAAGTGACAGGTAGATGAGGAGAAATAAGATGAGAAAGGTTGTTAAAAGTTTGGCAAAGAACACGAAGAGGTTCGTGAAGAGAGTAGTTAGTCAGACATCTACTAAGGTGAAGAGGAAAAAAGTTTCTGGTCCGACGTGAGGGAACACAAAAATATAGCGTATCTAGTAAATTGATAGAAATGACTTCGCCGTTGACTACTTTATGTAGAAAAAGAATGCCAAATACGAGCCTACAGTTGTAAAGTGAAGGAAGATTAATAAGAAGAAGTCTGTCAGAATAAGAAGGTAGGCGAAGATTCGGGTCCCAATTAAGACCGCGTAATGCAAACTTAAGGAATTGCTTCTGTACCGATTCAATACTTCGCTGGTGAACATCATATTGAGGTGAGCAATATTCTAGAGTAGGGCGAACTAACGAAGTGTATAAAACCTTTGTCACATATGGATCATCAAATTCTTTGGCCCAACGTTTAATGAAGCCAAGAAGACTGCATGCTCTATTGACAATTGAAGATATATGAACATTAAAAGAACGTTTTGGGTCAAACATAACGCCTGTGTTTAATTGATGGTACACAATCTAACAGAACAGACTTAATAGAGTAATGAGCTAGGAACGGCGACAAACGACTGAAAGTCATAAAAGAGCACTTAGAGGCATTAAGGTGTAATTTATTAACGTGACACCAATCACAGAACGCATCGAGATCTAATTGCAAGTACTGTTGGAAAGAAGGATCATTATATGAATGACAAATCTTGACGTCATCTGCAAACATGAGCACGCGTGAATGAGCCAAGGCCAAAGGCAAATCATTTATAAACAAGGTAAATAACAGTGGGCCCAGATGACTGCCTTTGGGGACACCTGACGTAACTCGAACAGTTTTAGTCGAGGAACGAAAAGACACCTTTTGGGTTCTGCCACTAAGATACGACTTTAACCAAGCCAATAGTTTCGGGGAAAAACCCATGATGTTAAGTTTCATGAGAAGCATAGAATGATCAACCGTATCGAAAGCCTTACTAAAGTCAGTATAAATAACAACAGTTTGACACTTTTTACGAAAGCCATGGTGTACAAGGGTAGTCAATTCAAGCGACGATCGACCTTTTATGAAGCCATACTAACAATGAGAAATAGTGGATCGGGATAGGTGTTGAAAAGAAGACGTAATAATTTTCTCAAACAGCTTAGGTATTGCCGAAAGTTTGGCAATGCCATGGTAGTTAGAAATATCCGATTTGTTACCCATTTTAAAAAGCGGAATAATAAAAGACTCCTTCCAAATTTCGGGAGAGATACAAGTCTCACTCGATATAAAGAATAACCGAGATAAAGGCTTAGATAGGGAAATCAAACACATTTTAAGGATGCAACTAGGTATATTATCAGGCCCGGGTACGAAGGAAGACGTCATAGATGACAAGCTAGAGATAATACAGTCTTCAGTAATACTAGGAAAAAACATACAATTTAAATGTGGAATTGAGAAGGGATAAGGTGTGGGATCCGAAGCAGTAGTAGAATAAGTCGACTGAAAGAATTTAGCAAACAGATCTGCAATATCTGAATCATTATTAGCAGTCTGGTCATTAAGTCTGAAGGTGGAAGGTTAAGAAGATTGAAATTTGTTTTACGAAAACATCTTCGACGAGAATTTGAGATGTTATTAAATGAATTATTAAAGGAATTGTAAGAAATAGTAACTTCAATGGTAGGGTGATAAGGATCTTCAGGCTTCACTAGGGGCTGTGTTTGTGATACAGCACTAACAGTGGGATCTGAGACAAAAACAAGATTAAGGATTCTTTTAGAAGAGTTCAAAAAAGAGTTCAGCTGATATAGCGGACATTCAAGTAGGCTATCAAAAAAAAACATGTTGAGATGAAGTGTAGTATAGTCATACAAATAATCATTCAATACAATAAGCTCAACTTGTAACACTTTGTTGCAAGTATAAACAATTAAACATATACACATTAAAATATAATTGTGCACTTGAATATGTTCATGTGTATACATTGAAGTATTCACATAAACATATTCACATAAACATACAATTAAACATGAACATATATGTATGTACATTTGTATATGCACATACATATATTCACATAAGCACTTGGAGAGGAAAACAAAGATTGAATGTGAAGTGCGGTCGCGTTCTGTATTCGCTCCGTCTAACGAACCTGAATTCGTGTGTGTTTCCTGCAACAAACCAAAGGGAATACTAGTAGAGGCTCATTGAGGAGGTGTCGCTCACCTGGCACCAAAATCAGCTGGGCCCACCCAACGTGGTGGAGTGCAACCGGTAACAAAATTTTCTGTTTGCCTTAGGAAGGGGGGAAAAAATTCGCAGCTGGGTCGCTCCGCAAGGGGGGAGGGGTCCATATTTTCCCGCGCTTCTCTCGCCAAGGGCTGGAACTCCTGGAACTTTCTCCTCCTTCTCCTTTGCTTTGCCGATTTCCTTTCGCTGCTAAACTTTCTTTACCAACTACCGCCGATAACAACAGCTGATAACTGCAGCTGTGCACCAGTGTTGGAAAGCAGCGCCCTATCTTGGTCCCCAGAGGGCGCCAAAGGCCCGCTGACCAGCCACCGGAAACATTGCATACTTTCGGGAGCAGCACTTGGCCGCCAAAATTTTAAAATTTTAAATTTTAAAAATTTAAATTGGAAATCGCCGACGGAACTACCAATCTTCTTCTTTGCTCTTATTTTCTTTTTCCCTTCGGGAAGCCCTAAATCCACATAGCATCTGTCCTCATATTGAGCGGCTTGTGGTCTGCGTCTGCGTCGCATCGGCCGGCAGCATATTAACGAACTTTCGTACCTGGCAGTAGGTATAAAATGCATCGTAGTTAATAAAAAAAAATATGGCTGGAAAAAACGAAACTACTCCAGGTGGCAGCCACAAAAGTGGAAATCCACTCGCGAACAAAACCGCGGCCGGGGCACGGATTCTGGAGGCCCCTACATCCATAAATAACAGGAAAACTACTGCATCGGTGGCACACTTGGCCGATGCAGCGGACAATGCAACAAGCAGTAATGGCTGTAAAATGCCAGCCGGAGCAACTGCCTTTTCGCGAAGTAGCTTAATGGCCAGAACGCCGCCAACAGCTACGCTTTCGGCTCCGACGGCCATAAACTTGAAGTCTCTGCCAGCTTTCACACCAGCAGCAGTTGCTACAGTAGAGGATACGCCAAAAAGAGGCCGCGAAATAAGTCCACCTGCCGACGAATCAGAAGCGGCACCAAAAGGCCTAGAAGCGTCCAGACAGGTCTAAAAGAACAGATCTCTGAACTCGGAGCACTTGTCGACGAAATAGCTGCAATGGTCGCTATTCCTGCACCAAGCCAGCATCCACTCGTAAATTGTGGCATGAAGGATGAATTGGCAAGAATGAGGACGGTTTTGGTTGGTGTAAAAACCCAACTGCAAAGCAGACCTCGGGCCAATAAGCCAAAACAGGAGCCGCGGCCTCTGACGTTTGCGGCTATCGTGGCCAAAAGTGCTACACCTAATGTAGCAGGTACAAGGCAGAGGGCAAAGGAACGGAAAGCCGTCACACGGTCCAGCGCGGCGGAAAGACAGCCAACTACCCAAAATACGACTGCAGAACCATCGGAGGGGGGTACCGTCCCCCTAAAAAAAGTCGCCAACAAATGGGAAACGGTCAAAAGACCTAAACGCAAGAGTAGAAGACGGCCTGATGCTTTGATGGTGCAATGCAATGACCCTGCAAACTATGCAAAAGTATTGGAGGCTGTCCAGACTGACCCCGCCATGCTCTCACACAAGGAAGGAGTTTGCGGAGTGCGTCGAACAGCAGCAGGAGAACTTCTCCTGGAGATGAAAAAGTATGATGATGGCGGTACGTTAGTACTACACAAGGCGTTGCAGCAAGCGCTTGGTGACGAAGGACGGGTTAAACTTATCACGGAAAGAGTCACAATCGAAATCAGGGATATACCGTTCTATTCCAAACTCGAGGATGTTCTTGATGCAGCCGCCAAATTAACGGAGGAAACTCTGCCAGAGGAATCGCTTCCCAAGATGCGGAAGGCATATAGGGGTACGCAAACTGCAACGATGCTGCTGAATGCCAATCAGGCATCGAAAATGATTGCTGCAAGAACGGTTCGCATCGGTCTTGCAGAATGTAGAATAAGAGCCAAGATAGAGCCAAGGAGGTGCTACAAATGTCTCGACTTTGGGCATACATCAGCTAGGTGCAGGTGTAAGAAGGAGCACGAGGCCGGCAGCCTATGTTTCAACTGCGGAGAGAGCGGTCACGCATCGAAAGACTGCAACAACGACGCAAAGTGCATCTTATGTACTAGGCACGGCGAAAAGAACGCGGCACATAACACTCTGAGCAGAGGATGCCCGCTGTATGTCAAGGCAACAAACAAGTGCAAAAATTAAGTTTCTGCAACTTAATATAAATCATTGCAGGGCTGCACAGGATTTGCTGGAGCAGACTGTTATTGATCTTGGCATCGACATAGCGCTTTTGTCGGAACCATATGGCTTAAAACAGGATGCGGCCTGGGTCCAAAACAACACCATGGGCGCAGCAATATGGAGTTGCGGACATTCTCCGTTACAACTAGAGTGCACTGGCAGACACAGAGGCTACACCAGGGCGAAATGCAACGGTATATCCATTTTTAGCTGCTACATAGCCCCAAGCGTGGATATAGACGACTTTGCAGCCATTATTGACTGTATAGCCGCATGAAGTGGGCGATGTATAGGGCGATGAAGTGGGGAAGTGTCAGAACCACGGCAAGAGGAAGAATACTGCTGGACTCCTTCGCCTCGCTGAACGTGAGTTTACTGAACATCGGCAACACGCAGACATTCAGCAGAGCAGGACGCAATTCTATAATCGACGTTACTTTTGCAAGCATGAGCCTGGCCCGGAATACTAAATGGATAGTCTCCGACGTATATACGCACAGTGACCACAGTGCAATAATATTCGAGTGTGGTGGCCAAACAACGCGCTTAGCACGGCCTAAGTTCTCGTTATGGTCACAAGAAACCCTAAGCGAGGATGCATTCTTGTTCATGATGAACAACGCACAGCAGATTAGTGCCATGGATGCAGAAACCCGCGTAAAAAGGCTATGTTCTGCCATCAGCGAAGCCTGTGATGCGTCAATGATCCGCAAGAGCCAAGGTGGAAGCAGACGCAAACCAGTGCATTGGTGGAACCAGGAAATTGCAGAAGCGCGAAAAGAATGCCTTAAAGCCAGACGCAAACAGCAACGGGCCAGAGGAAGTCCCTCGTTCCAAAGGCTTCTGGAAGCTTATAAGACGCGGCGAGCACTGCTAAATAGAGCCATAAAGCAGAGCAAGGCTGACTGTTGGAAGAAGCTCTGCGCGGATGCCGATGACCAACCCTTCGGAGCTGCGTACAAGTTGGTAATGGGCAAACTTGCCAAACGCCCATCCCCCACAGATGGAGTGCTACTCGCAAAACATAGTAAAAACGCTATTCCCAGAGCGGCCAATATTGCAGCCTCCAGTTGCAGGACCTCAACAAGAGACGAATCCAGGCTATATTAGCAACGAAGAAATCGTGCTGGCTGCCAAGCGGATCAAAAGCAACAAATCGCCTGGCCCTGATGGATTTCCTGCTGGGATCATCAAGCTCATCGCAATGAATCAGCCCTCGAAACTGGCCGATGTATTCAACTCCTGTCTGTGCCAAGGAGTCTTTCCAGCAAGATGGAAAAGGCAGAGGCTGGTGCTACTCCCAAAAGGAGGGAAATCGGACGACCCTTCAGCGTACAGGCCGCTCTGCATGATAGATGTGCTGGAAAAGGTATTCGAATCGATCATTCGCAACAGAGTAGAAGCCCACATCGACGCTCGGAATGGACTTTCGGAGCTCCAGTTTGGCTTCCGGAAGAAGCGTAGTACGGTCGACGCGATACATACCGTCACCGAAATAGCCAAAAAAGCCATAGAGGGCCAGCGATGGAAAGGAGGAGGCAAAGAGTACTGTCTCATCACCACTCTGGATGTACGAAACGCATTCAACTCAGCGAGTTGGAAGTGCATAATTGAGTCACTGCAGCGCTTAGCTACACCAGAGTACCTGGTTGCAATGATTCGCAGTTATTTCGAAGACCGGATTCTGATGTACGAAACAGACAGAGGGCAACAGGAATACAAAATAACATGCGGAGTCCCACAAGGCTCGGTGCTTGGTCCAACCCTGTGGAACGTCATGTATGACGCAGTGCTTCGTCTGGACATGCCACAAAGGACGAAGATCATTGGATTTGCAGATGACATAGCTGTGGTCACAGTGGCAGAGGAGCTGGGAGAAGCGGAGGCCAGGACCAACGACGCCGTGCAATCAATTGTATCCTGGATGCAAAGGAATTCTCTGTCTCTGGCGGCACACAAGACAGAGGCAGTATTAATCAGCAGCAGGAAACGTGTGGAGACTGCAATCATCCATGTTGCAGGATGCGTCATCCGCTCCAAGACGGCAATAAGATATCTCGGGGTGATGGTCGACCATAGGCTAACATACAAACACCATCTGCAACATGTAGCCGACAAAGCAGCAAGGGCAACATCAGCCTTAGCAAGGATAATGTGCAATCACGGTGGCCCCCGACAGAAAAGCAGATGGCTCATCACCACGGTGGTACGATCAGTAATCCTATATGCAGCAAAGATATGGGCTCCAGCGATGGCGATCCAGTCATACAGCCGCGCCTGTAGATCGCAATACAGAGCTAGTGCGTTACGAGTCATATGTGCGTTCCGAACCGTATCCGAAGATGCTGCCTTAGTCATATCAGGTATGTTGCCACTTGATATTGTTGCATTAGAGGCCAGAAGCAACAGTACACCAGCTCAAAAAAGAGAGGTTTCCATTCGCACATGGCAGGACCGCTGGCGCCATTCCTCCCACGGACGCTGGACAAACCGCCTTATACCTAATGTGCGGGAATGGGTGAGTCGGCCACACGGCCAAACAGATTTTTATTTGACGCAACTCCTAACGGGACACGGGTGTTTTAAATCATATTTGCATAGATTTAAGCACGAATCTGACCCCTACTGCACATATTGTACGGGGCCGATTGAGGACGCAGAGCATGTCTTTTTTGTCTGTCCGCGATTCACCGCTGAACGGGAAAAGCTAAGCCAAGGCATTGGGAGGCCATTCGTAGTCCATGACTTGATGGATATCTTACTTAGCTCGCAAAACAATTGGCTCGCAGTTAGCCACCTAGCTGCGGTGATCATGCAGTCCCCCCGTCCCGCAGAACGCCAGCGCACCCAAAATCCAAACCCTAAAGAAGAACATAAAGAGGGGTCCTTCCCCCCCCCCCCCCCAAAAAAAAAAAACCCCACCGTTGGTCCCCGGGGGGGGAAAAAAAAGGAGGGGGGGTTGTGGGGGGGGGGGGAGCCCCCCAACCAACAACAAAAACAAACACCACCCCCCCCCCCCCCCCCAACCCCCCCCCCAAAAAAAAAAAAAAAAAAAAAAAAAAAAAAAAAAAAAAAAAAATAAAAAAAAAGGCGCAAAGATCCCCAATTTTTAACAAAAAAACCCCCAAAACTAACCCATCGGGCGTTCTTTAGGCCTATAAACCGAAATAAACAAGTCAGAAGGGGTCTTAGGGACTCTGCCTACATACCACATCCGCGGAACAGCTGTGGTGCCATCGTCGCTGGACCGGCTTTAATTTTTTGGCCAAGGCCGGCTGGGCTACTGGTGAAGGCTGCGGTGAGGGAAGGGAGTTGCCTCTCTCCTTATTTTTTCCCGCCTCTCTTCTTCGGCTCCTGCGCTGGTGTGGGTGAGAAATTTTATCCACTTTCCCTCAAATTTTTTTCACATTCTGCTACCAGCAAGTCTTCCTCGTTTTCACACCGCTGCGGAACAGCTGATCGAGCCAGTGTTGGGAAACGACAGAAATAAGGGGAGCCCCTAGCCAATATCGGGCAGGTGGCGCCTCTGGGAAACCCGCAAAAAAAAAACCGTTCTTGGCGGGATCGTAATTTAAATTCAAATTGGCAGAAATTAAATTCTCAATCTAAACCTAAACTTTGCCCCGCCCCTGAGCCCTAAATGGTCAGTCCTACTGCATCGATGGACCAGCATGATCGACAAGGAAGATTTCCCCTTAACGACTGCGCGAGCGAAGACTTAATTTTTGCAAGGCGTCCGTTAATCGGAAATTCCCCCCCTGCAGCAGTTGGATCAAACCCAGTGTCAGTTGCAACGCGGGCTATTCTAAACAGCCCAGATGTGTCGGCAACAGCGGCAAGCCCTCCAGTGAAGTCGCACATCGCTGAGCTAGATGAACTAGGCTCTCTAGTATGGCAGTTAGACCACACGTTTAACAACAGAGATGATAATAAAAAGCCAGTGAGGCATATAAATCTGAGCACGAAACTGTCCATAGTGAAAATGAAGGAACTGTACGAGTTTCTCTGCCAAAGAGTTCTAGCTGGAGAATTCCAAAAAGTCCCGCAAAGGCAAGACGGTACAACACAGATGACTCCAAAGGCAAATGGCCGCAACAGAGTCCTCGCAGCGACAAACACTAGCGACTCTCCCAAACGTCCAAGAGAGCATTCGCCGGCACAGCGCAAAACACCGCCTAAAAAAAAGAAAAATAATGCGCCAATCATAAAGCCATCTACAACGACAAGCCCACTGAGCACTGATCGTATAGACAGGCAACACAACCAAGATGAGTGGCAGAAAGTCACAAACAAAAGGAGAAACAGGGCGGCGGATCAAAAGCAAAGGCTGCCAAAACAGAGGCCAGACGCTATTTTGATAGCAAACAAAGGCAACCTATCATACAGCGAGATGCTAAAATTAGTCACATGCAGTGAAAACGAAGCCCTAAAATCGCTTGGGGGAAAATGTCAAGAAAGCAAGAAGGACAGCCAAGGGAGACCTTTTGCTTGAAATGGTAAAACCAATGCCGGAAAGTCTAAACCAAATAAGCGATGATATTGGTGCTGCATTGGGCAGCCAGTTTGCAGCCTCTGCTTTGATAAGCGAAACCAGGCTGGATATCAGAGAGCTTGATGGTGAAACTACCAAAGAAGATATAGTAGCAGCGTTCGGGACCAGGCTCAAGGTGAAGATTGACGTTACCGCCATTAAGAGTCTCCGCAAATCTTATTCAGGTTGCCAGAGAGCTACAGTAACCGTCCCAACTACGGCAGCTAGCGACATCCTTCAAGCTGGAACACTAAAGGTTCGCTGGAATGTCTGCCCCATACGCCTAGATAATACTCCGAGAAGGTGCCTAAAATGCCTAAAATACGGTCATATTGCGTCCAAATGCACCAGCGAAACCGATCGAACTGGCCTCTGCCTAAGATATGGCAAATCGGGTCACAAGATAAAAGAATGCAATAATAGCCCTTCATGTTGCCTCTGTGTTGCCAGTGGAAACGCTGATTATGCACACACGGCAGGTAGCCAGAGGTGCCCCCACGGGCCGAAAGGGATGTCTACAGCAAAACAATAATGAGATTTATTCAAATCAATCTCAATCACTGCGAGGCAGCACAAGACTTGCTGTCACAGACTGTCAGAGAGCTCGGCACAGACGTTGCCATTATCAGCGAGCCTTATAAAAGTTTTACTTCCACGACATGGGCACAAAACAACTCGGGAAAAGCCGCGATCTGGGCATGTGGGACCACACCGTGCCAGATAAAATTCTCTGCATCCTTCAACGGTTTTGTTAGAGCCAAAATAAGAGAGTACTGGATTTTTAGCTGCTATCTACCCCCCTCATATAGTCTCGGAAAATTCTGCGGTGTAATAGAAGAGCTGTCGGATCAGATCCGATGCCACAAGCCGGCAATTGTTGCTGGGGATTTCAATGCATGGGCAGCGGAATGGGGCAGCTCCTCCACCAATGCAAGAGGCCAAGCACTTCTTGAAGCATTCGCGTCAATCGACTTGGCGCTCCTAAACACAGGCAACGGCTTCACATTCCAACGTGGCAACATAGGATCTATAATTGATCTAACTTTCGTCACCAGTGCACTCTGCACACATGCACGGTGGGTATTGAGTCCCCATTACACAGCTAGCGACCACAATGCAATTATCTGCACAATTGATAATCAGCGGCGGTCGGAACGGCAGATAACGAGACCCCAAATATTCAATTCGAAAATGCTAGATGTCCAAGTCTTCACTAGAACTCTTGAGCAGCACAATATCGAGGCATATACAGCAGAAGAGCTTAACGCCTGGCTAACGGACGCGTGCAACGCCTGCATGCCCCGGAAAAATGCCTGTCCCAAGAACCACAGACCAGCATATTGGTGGAATGAAGAGATTGCCAAACTCCGTAAGCTGTGTCATCGATCCAGAAGGAGATCCCAGCGCACTCGGGGTAGTGAAGACTCTGAGTCTCACCGTCTTGAATTTGAGGCAAAGCGCAGAGAGCTTAAGATGGCTATTCGCCGAAGTAAAAAGGCTTGTTTCGATGCACTACTCACAGAAGCAGCAAATTATGTATGGGGCAGGCCATACAAAATTGTTATGAAGAGGCTTAAATCCTTCCAGCGCATAGAACCACCTTCTAGCATCGAAATGGATGCAATAGTAAGGGAACTATTTCCCACCCAGGCACCTAGCAATTTTGTCACAGCTAACTACGATGTAGCAGGCATACCGCGGGTCACATCACAAGAAGTACTAGCAGCTGTAGGACGCATTAAAACCAATTCCTCCCCGGGCCCCGACTGTATCCCGAACGAGGCACTAAAGATTGCTGCCTTCCAGCACCCTGAAAAGTTTGCATTCGCCTTCACCAAATGTCTCAACGATGGCATATTCCCCGATCTATACAAACAGCAGAACCTAGTGCTCTTACCTAAACCAGGAAAACAAATGGGAGAGCCCTCTGCCTACAGACCCATCTGCCTACTAGACTCGACGGGAAAACTCTTAGAAAGAATAGTAGTGGACAGGTTAGACCAAGCCTTGCAGGCCAACCAAGCAATTTCCGAAAACCAGTTTGGTTTTCGCAAGGGAAGATCTACACTAGATGCTATTCAGAAGGTGGTTAAAATTGCTCGAAACGCAATCGCCGGAGATAGATGGAAAGGCGGAACAAAAAAATACTGCCTAATAGCCACATTAGACGTAAAAAATGCCTTCAACTCGGCAAGATGGTCCTGCATATTGGAGGCTCTGCATAACTATAGAGTTCCTGCCGTACCTGCTGAAGGTAGTTAGCAGCTACCTCAACAACAGATGGTTGCATGTGGACACCTATGATGGAGTAAAACATTATAGCATTACCGGAGGAGTTCCACAGGGCTCTGTCATGGGGCCGCTACTCTGGAACGCAATGTACAACGGAGTGCTAAACCTGAATATGCCTGAAGGAGTTGAGACCATTGGCTTTGCCGACGACATCGCCTTAGTTTGCGTGGCGAAACATCTAAATGAAGTGGAAGCTGTTTGCTCGAACGCGATATTCCGAGTTCAGCAGTGGCTGGCCTCAATGGGCCTTCACTTGGCCGAACATAAAACTGAGGCAGTGCTCGTAAGCAGTCGGAAGAAAGTAGAGATTGCAACAATACAGGCTGGCACCGCGCAAATAACCAGTAAAAGCTCAATAAAGTACCTTGGCATACTTATCGATTCCAGGTTAACGTTCAAAGACCACCTCAATGAATCAGCAAAGAAAGCGAGGGCTACCGGCGCTGCCTTATCGCGCCTAATGTGCAACACAAAGGGTCCCACACAGAGCCGCAGATTGCTGCTCCACGGGGTCACAAAGGCCATAATGCTTTATGGCGCTCCGGTCTGGGCCGAGGCCATGGCCACAAAATCCTATGCACGGGACATGGAATCCGTCTATAGACTCAGTGCGCTCAGAGTCTGCTCCGGTTTCCGCACGATCTCTGGAATAGCTGCTATGGTGCTAGCAGGCACAATTCCTATCCGACTCCTAGCAGACGAGACCAAACAATTGTACAGCAAACTAAAAGACCCGAGAATTACCCAAATCGAAAGGACTGCAATCCGCAAGAGGGAGCGGAGCACAAGTATTTCTAGATGGCAGGCGCTGTGGGACGAGTCTGAAAAAGGCAGATGGACTCACCGACTTATCCCAAATCTCGAAGCATGGCTGAATAGGGGACACGGCGAAGTCAACTTTAACCTGACACAGCTACTAAGCGGACACGGTTGCTTTCGGAGTTACCTTTACAGATTTCGGCATGCTGCAAGCCCAGCGTGCCCATGGTGCAGCAACGGTGAGGAAGAGACTGCTGAACACATTCTGTTCAGTTGTGGCCGCTTCGACACTCACAGAAGAAATTTGCAAGTGGTACTCGGGGTGCAGGCGTCGGCAACAAATCTGGTACCGCTAATCATACTGCGGAAGGCAAATTGGGATGCCTTCAACAAATTCGCAGCGGTCACCATGGCCGAACTGCGCAGCGTAGAACAACTGGCAAACAGAACCTGATAAGAGGATGTGCGGTCGAGGCATGAACGTGTGAAGCAATACCCCCGCTGGCAGTCCCACACGCTTTTCCCTCTCCGCAACTTCATATATTCCTAAATCTTTTGTAAATTCTTCTTTCTATCCTTTCCTAAATAAACGAATTAAAAAAAAAAAAAAAAAAAAAAAAAAAAAAAAAAAAACATAAGCACTGTATGCACAAGCGTAACATGAGCTAGAGCCAGGCCAGCGTGGGACCGCTACCCCTTTGATGCATGCGCTCCAACAGTATGTATGTATGTATGACACTCTCCCTCTCTTTTGTAGCTGTCGCATAAGTCGCAGCATAAGAATATATATGTAAAATTAGCTTAAGCAAGAATAATTTGGAATAAAGAATCAATCTAAAAACTACAATCAAACGGCACAGACGTGTCCGATCTTACATTCTTTAAACCTAATGGAACCCGGTCAAGGAAGGTTCTACATGGCGACCGTGACAGGATGTGACGTATATACACAAATGTGGGTAATATTTTAAAGTAAACACTGGAGACCGTCACCACTGTGACAAATCAACAAAAGAAAGTGGAGACCCACTTCGAGGATGATTTTCCCATCGCAAATCTGCGTTAGGAGGACCGTCAATACATACGAGGGATATTAAGCAGGTGATTTAAAAGTGTGGTAGGAAGCCATACACCAAAAAAAGAGCAATCGCGAAAAAGAACAAAATGGATATTCATGAGTAGAGTATGGGAAAAGAGTGTGGTAAGAAATGGCAAAAAGAGTCAGAATGGAGGCTGCAAAAAAGAAAAAATGAATAGCACACATTAATTGGGCTAGAGTTTATAAAAACCAATTAAACCCAAGAAGTCAACCAACAGAATCCTTGTCTCTTTTAAAGTCATTGAAAACAAAGTAACAATAAGCCAGAAACTCACTCTCACTCAGACATAAAAAAGTCTACCCAATTGAAAGTAGCTTAATAATAATATGAAAACTCCTCCACACCAAAAGGAAGCAAGGAAGAAATGCCCCCAAGATTTTCCTGGACCACAGAAAACTGGTGCGATGACCGGCACCGGTATCGCCTGAGCTCAGAGGCTCCGGACATCAGCAGCTGAGACTACAAGCGTGAAAAGCAGGCCGCTTTTTACGTCATCGATGGAGCATCAGCGTGCCAACCGGCGACGACCAGCTGATGCTAGAGGCTAACAAAAAAGAAAAAAAAAAAAGAAATTTAAATAAACAATTATGCGCTGCGTCGCACATTTTTTTTGAGTGTACTGCGATGCACATTTTTTTTTATAGAATTAAAACAACCAATGTACAATTGTGCGGCATTAAAGCTGTCCAATTAGAGTGTGGCCTAAAAACCATACGAAAAAGTAGGCAGGAACATATGTAAAAAAAAAAAGAGCCTTCAGCTATTATATTATTATTATTGTAGTATTCTATTATACTACACTTGAAACATATAAAAATTAAAATATTACAAAAAAAAAATAATAATAAATTTTTAAATAAAAATTAATAACCATGAATCCATAAAATTTTTTCTTATATTTCAAACAATATTCGTATTCAAGCAAATAAGACAGAAGCTTGAAATACATATATAAAAAAAAAAATTAAAAAAAAAAAAAAAAATTAATTTCTAAACAAAAGGTTTTGAGCTGTTTTTAGGGGCTCTTGTTCCTATATATATATTTTTATTATTTTTTTTTCTCTTTTCCCCGTATTTGTCATATTAATGTTATTAAATTAAAATAGTCTCATATAGGAGCGTTAGTCAGTTATTAGAATTATACAAAAAAAAAAAAAAAAAATTTTTTTAATAAACTCCATATGTTCGATAATTCCATAAGTAAATTTGATGATATATCTCTTATACCCACAATGGGGTTAATAGAAACAAAATCAGTGGACTCCACTGCTAATGTAATAAATAAAATCGAATCATCAAATACTGATTTGAGGTTAACGAACATATTGTTATTGATAATTGTCGTAGTAATGTGCGCATATGTATTATATAAAGCTTACCTATTGCACAATAAATAATAACAGAGTGGCCACTTGCAAATAGATAGATATTTTCAAAAAATAAACGCTAGGCATCCCAGTATTGTCCAAGATTTAATTGAGGTTTTTAGAAATGAGCAGATCAATTCACCACAAAACTCAAGATGCTTGGTACAAATTAGATCAGCTTACCTCAATATAACGGGAGAAGATTTCCCAGTTCGAGGAGACTCTAGGGTACAGATGAGTTTCATCCTCACAGTACCATATGTATGCTGTTTTTCAAATGAAGCAGGCACATATCGTTTCTACCTAATGGAGGAACCGAGGCAGTAAGACCACATGATTTTTTTATATATAAATACATCCGTACTAATAGGCTTAACAAGTTAGTGTAGAATATGGATAAGAAAGAAACAAAAAAGCTACAAAAATATTTACCTTTCCTCGATTTCCTGATACAATCAGGCGAAACAAATCACAAATACAAGGAAATAAGGTATTGGATAGCCCACAACTACAAATTTGAAAAAAAATATTGTAGATCTTATGGAAAAATCCATAAAGGTAGCTTATAGTAGATTGTTAGCTAAGACTCCTTTACGTAAAGACGTGCCCGGATGGGTCCACGAACTTTTCAAGGACTCAATCGCTCTTACCGACTCAGATGTAGAAATAATAGATACAGAATAAAAAAAAAAAAAAAACAACCATAAACATTTTCGAAACTTTTGTTATTTTTAACAAACTATGGTTACTTGGGATGAGATAATAGGACAAGCTAGAATACACGCACAAGAATTAACTAAATCTTGTAAGTGCCTCTCGAAAAACATAGAAACATCCCAAGACACAGTAACCAAACACACGAAAATAATAACTGAAAAGCTCCAAGCTATTAGAGCAGTACTAACTGAGCACTATAGCAAACTAAAGGCAGGGCAAAAAACAGCCGCAAATGCGTTCTACAGTGATTACAAACAAAAAGCAATAACTGTGCTAACCAGACACAATATTGAATTTAAACAAACATCTGATTTGGAAACTTCAATAGTACTGGAAACAAAAACGCAACTAATGGCTGATGAAGAAATAGGTCAAGAAAAACCATCAGTGAGCTCTGATCAATCAAAAATAATTCTTAACAAACCAGCGATTCCAAAAGAAAACAACAAAATGACTCAAACAGTGGTAGAATTCATAAACACAGCCTCCAGGCTGCTACCATACTTCGATGGTGATATTAAAAATCTACCAGGTTTCATTGGGGCGCTTTGCGTACTTGACAGGTCAAATTAGTCGGGTAATACTCTAAGCTCTGAAACAACGATTGATGAAGTAATACGAAAACTATCAACAATCTTCAAGGGTGAATCAGTGGATCTTTTAACAGCAAAAATTAAAAATCTGCAGAGAAACCCCAGTAACTGTGCTTCATACACAAAGGAGATTACTGAGTTGACCGACGCCCTTAAAGGCGCATATATTTCGGATGGTCTTCCAACTGAACAAGCAATAAAATACACTACCAAAGTGGCAGTGAATGCTATGGTAAGTCATACCAAAAGTCAAAGAGTCCAGATATTAATGGAATCAGGAAACTTTGATTCAGCTAAAGAAGCCATCACTAGATTTACCACTCTTTCAGTAGAGTCGGGCTCCACAGGAAGTTCCCAAAATAATACCATTTTTTATGCCCAGCATAATGACCGCGGTAGACGCCGCTAAAACAATAATGGTAATTGGAGAAACAACTCGAATTGGAACAATAACAATTCGAATTGGAGCAATAGCCATGCCCACAGAGCCCAACGGGGCCAAAATTATTCACGCTACCGAAGAGGCGGCCGTGGAGGTGGACACAATAATAATAGACAAAATACAAATAACCAACAGAATGGTAATAACAACACAAATGTCCGAATTACCCAAAGTGACCAGGGAAACGGACAAGCTCCTCCAAATGCTCAAAATTAAAAAATAAAGTCTACTCTATTAACCTAAGTCTTAATAATTTTGTATCATTTAAGAACGTTAAAACCAATAAGAAAATAACATTCTTAATTGATACCGGTGCAGATATTTCAATAATAAAAGAAAATTCTGATGTATTTCACGACATCATAGTAAACAAAACCGTAGACATTCGAGGCATAGGAGAAGGAGTAATAAACTCCAAAGGCCTAGTCTCAATAGAATTACAGACAGATAAATACATTTTTCCATACGAATTTCATCTGCTTCATTCAGATTTCGCAATCCCATGCGATGGAATAATAGGATTAGATTTCATAAAAACTTTTAATTGCAAATTAGATTACGGCAATTCAGAAGATTGGTTTATACTTAGACCACAAGAATTAACGTACCCAATCTATGCTCCAATAACATTCAATTCTGGTAATAACTCAACACTTCTACCAGCAAGATCCCAAGTGGTACGCAAAATAGAACTATCTTCAACAGAAGGTAACATTCTAATTCCGAATCAGAAAATTAAACCGGGTGTTTATGTTGCAAACACTATTGCAACAACCCAAAGTACTTTTGTCTGACTCTTAAATACTACAGATAAATGCCAAATAGTAGGCTTTAACAATTTAAAATTTGAATCACTTTTTGACTATCGTCGAATAAACAAAAAAAGAATTGCTGTCAGATATATGTGTTCCGCTCCCCATTGAATTGATGAGTATTCTTGATCAATTGGGAAGAGCAAAATAATTTTTTCTTGCCTTGACTTAGAACGTCAGGAAAAGGGAGAGAAAAAAAATTTTGAAATATTTTTTTTCAGGTTTTCACCAAATAGAACTAGAAGAAAAATCAAGAGATATAACGTCTTTTTCAACGAGCAATGGCTCATATCGCTTCACGCGATTACCTTTCGGTCTAAAAATAGCACCTAATTCATTTCAGAGAATGATGACAATAGCATTCTCAGGGCTTAAGCCCAGCCAAGCTTTCCTCTATATGGATGATTTAATCGTTACCGGTTGTTCTGAACAACATATGATTAAAAATTTAGTAGATGTTTTTAAACTTTGCAGAAAAAACAATCTAAAACTGCATCCAGAAAAATGCTCATTTTTTATGCATGAGGTGACATTCCTAGGTCACAAATGCACAGACAAAGGAATCTTACCAGACGACACAAAATTTGACGTCATCAAGAATTATCCAGTCCCACATGATGCAGATAGTGCTAGACGTTTCGTTGCATTTTGTAATTATTATCGACGTTTCATAAAAAATTTCGCCGAATATTCCCGGCACATAACAAGATTATGTAAAAGAATGTTCCTGGGCGTGGAATGCATACTTAAAGAAATTTATTTTTAAAAATTGTCAAAAAAGAATGTTCCATTCCATGTTCACTAAAGGTGAAAGCAACAAAAGTACTACAGAACAAGAGCTAGCAGCAATACATTGGGCAATAACACATTTTCGACCATACATATATGGAAAACATTTCACAGTGCGAACAGACCATAGACCATTAACATATTTATTCTCCATGGTCAACCCGAGTTCAAAACTAACACACATGCGGCTAGAATTGGAAGAGTACGACTTTACAGTAGAGTATTTGAGAGGTAAAGATAATTTTGTGGCAGACGCCTTATCGCGGATAACTATATCCGAATTAAAAGATATGAGTACAAAAGTCCTGAAAGTCACTACCAGGCAACAAAGTAGACAGAAAAACTGCGCAGTTAATAAAGAAGAACTTTTGCCAAGGCAAAAACTTCAAAATGCTTCTAGGCCCAACGTATACGAAGTCATCAATAATGACGAGGTACGGAAAGTAGTGACCTTGCGAATAACAGAATCTAAATGTTCACTGAAACGTTAAAAGAAAGTTATGGCAAGAATTGAAGTTAGCGATTTGTATACCAATGGAATTCTCGACTTAGGTCAGTTCTTCCAAAGGCTTGAAATGCAAGCCGGTATACTTGAAGTCAGCCAACTAAAATTGGCACCGAGCGAAAAGATCTTTGAAATTATTTCAATTGATTCTTTTAAAAATATGGGCAATACTATATTGAAAACATTAAGAGTAGCGCTACTCCGGCCGGTGACCCTAATAGCAAATGAAAAATAAAAAGAAGCAATACTGTCTACATATCATGATGATCCAATTCAAGGAGGTCATACTGGCATTACCAGAACACTGGCAAAAATCAAAAGACACTACTATTGGAAAAATATGGGACGCCATATAAAAGAGTACATAAGGAGATGTCATAAATGCCAGGTGTCAAAAACGACGACACATACGAAGACTCCTATGATAATAACAGAAACACCAGCGAAGGCTTTTGATAAAGTTATAGTGGACGCAATAGGTCCGCTACCAAAATCAGATAATGAAAATGAGTATATTGTCACATTGATATGCGATCTGACAAAATACTTAATAACCATTCCAGTCGCATCTAAGAGTGCAAGTAATGTAGCTAAAGCTATATTCGAAAATTGTATACTACAGTACGGTCCAATGAAAACACTCATTACGGACATGGGAACTGAGTATAAAAATCAGATTATAACAGATATATGCAAGTACATGAGGATTAAAAATCTGACATCTACAGCATACCACCACCAGACTTTAGGGACAATAGAACGAAGTCATAGAACATTCAATGAATATATTCGGTCATACATATCAGCATATAAGTCCGATTGGGATGCTTGGATACAATATTTCACTTATTGTTACAACACAACACCCTCGGCAGTGCATGAATATTGTCCATACGAACTAGTATTTGGAAAACTACCAAAATAGATAGAATAGATCCAATATACAATTTAGACGACTACTCTAAGGAAATAAAATTTAGAATAGAAATAGCATATAAAAGAGCTAGGATAATGTTAGAAAACCATAAGTTAAAGAATAAGAAATATTACGACAAATATATTTCCGATTTTGATTTAAAAATAGGAGATAAAGTCTTATTAAGATAAGAAATAGGTCATAAACTAGATGCTAAATATATAGGGCCTTATAAGGTAGTGAGTATAGAAGAAAATCACAATACACTAATAGCAGATGATAAGAATAAAAACCAGAAGGTTCATAAAAACAAACTAAAACCGTTTTCGGAATGATCAACCGTAAAAATAATCAACCATCAAAAAAAAAAAAACAAAAAAAAATATAAAAAAAAAAACAAAAAAAAAAATCTTTATGGATTCATCTACTATTGAAAACAAATTCATGCAATTTCTAAAAACAAGAAAAAGAAAAGAAAAACAAAAAAAAAATTTTTTTTTTTCTCGTAAGATACACCTTTACTTTACCTTTATTTTACCTTTCTATATCAATAATCCTTACAATAACTCCACAATATTACGTTATTCTCTAAAAAGGGGAGGTGTAGTATATTCATACAAATAATCATTCAATACAATAAGCTCAACTTGTAACACTTTGTTGCAGGTATAAACAATTAAACATATACGCATTAAAATATAATTGTGCACTTGAATATGTTCATGTGTATACATTGAAGTATTCACATAAACATATTCACATAAACATACAATTAAGCATGAACATATATGTATGTACATTTGTATATGCACATACATATATTCACATAAGCACTGTATGCACAAGGGTAACATGAGCTAGAGCCAGGCCAGCGTGGGACCGCTGACCAAGCACTTTGATGCATGCGCTCCAACAGTATGTATGTATGTACTGACACTCTCCCTCTCTTTTGTAGCTGTCGCATAAGTCGCAGCATAAGAATATATATGTAAAATTAGCTTAAGCAAGAATAATTTGGAATAAAGAATCAATCTAAAAACTACAATCAAACGGCACAGACGTGTCCGATCTTACATTCTTTAAATCTAATGAAACCCGGTCAAGGAAGGTTCTACAGAAGGAATTAAGAAAGATAGATTACCATCAACAAGCCAAGAAACATAAGGCAAGTTAAAATCACCTAAAGCTATAAAAAAATCACGATCTTTAAGACGACTAAAAATAGTTCGCAAAGCATCAGCATGGTGCATGTAGATCATGATATCAGAATCTGGAGGAATATATGAATAAGAGATATATAAGCTAAAGTTAGAACATGTAACTTTGACGCAAATAAACTCAACACCTAAGGGGAGATCAATCGGCACAACACTTGAACACAGATTCGAGTTGACAGCAATGAGTACTCCACTGCCACGTCGACCAACACGATCAAGCCTATAAGAAATAAAGTTATTATCCGAAACAAAGGAATTAAGCCAAGTTTCAGAGAAAGCTAATATGTCAGCCGAAAAGGTTTGGCTATCACAGAATAATTTCGGGAGCTTGGTAAGAAGTCCTCTTACATTTTGATAATGAATGCAAAGACCAGACGTTATTAGTTTTTTGAAGCAGAAGATACATTAGGAAGGTGGACAGGCAAAGGACGGGAGCGCTTATTAAGCACAAACTCGTGTACAACTAGGCCCTCTGGCCAAAAGAAGCTTATCGAGAATAAATAATGGCTTCCCTACGTCTATGTCTTTGGAATGCTAACGGCGTCTCCAAGCACAAAAATGAACTGCAACTATTCCTAGACTCAAGTGAAGTCGACGTCATGCTGATATCTGAAACACATTTAACATCAAAAAATAATTTTCAAATACCAAAATATGCCTTCTACGCAACAAACCTTCCAGATGGAAAAGCTCATGGCGGGACTGGTATCCTAATCAAAACCCGTATAGAACACTCGTTCCTCAACAGATTTGAAACACAGCACCTACAAGCAACTGCTATAACCGTCCGAACCAGCTGCGGCAACACTACGTTGGTTGCCCTGTACTGCCCACCACGCTTCTCAATCTCTGAAAAGGAATTCACCGGTTTCTTTAACACACTCGGAGAACGCTTCATTGCAGCAGGGGACTATAACACCAAACATACGCACTGGGTATCTCGCCTGATAAATCCTAAAGGCAAGCAGTTGTACAACACAATAGTCAACCCACTCAATAAGATAGATTGCGTCTCACCGGGTAGGCCTACTTATTGGCCCACAGATCCACAGAAAGTGCCTGACTTGATTGATTTCGCAGTAACCAAGAGGATTCCGCGTAATCGGATCATTGCGGAAACACTGTTAGATTTAACCGCCGATCACTCTCCAGTGCTATTCACACTGTTAACAAGACCTCCAGTACTTGATCGCCCATATATTTATTTACGTCAACTAAACCAGCAGTCGACGAAAAAGCTTAAGCTAAAATACAGATAATAATTAATTCACGAAGGTAGCTTAGCTTTATGTACAAGTAAACATCCCCGACCCGGTGGAGGTGTTTTATTTGCAACAAGGTGCCAGCTATGCCCCGATTCACAGCCAATGTGGTCAGGGATGAGTTGCAGCCAATCCAATATCCAGTCCAGAATACTTTCAGTGGTTACGCTGTAGACAATTAAAAAGTATAGCGCGAAAAGAAGTGACAGATAGATGAGGAGAAATAAGATGAGAAAGGTTGTTAAAAGTTTGGCAAAGAAAGGTTCGTGAAGAGAGTAGTTAGTCAGACATCTACTAAGGTGAAGAGGAAAAAAGTTTCTGGTCCGACGTGAGGGAATACAAAAAATATAGCGTATCTAGTAAATTGATAGAAATGACTTCGCCGTTGACTACTTTATGTAGAAAAAGAATGCCAAATACGAGCCTACAGTTGTAAAGTGAAGGAAGATTAATAAGAAGAAGTCTGTCAGAATAAGAAGGTAGGCGAAGATTCGGGTCCCAATTAAGACCGCGTAATGCAAACTTAAGGAATTGCTTCTGTACCGATTCAATACTTCGCTGGTGAACATCATATTGAGGTGAGCAATATTCTAGAGTAGGGCGAACTAACGAAGTGTATAAAACCTTTGTCACATATGGATCATCAAATTCTTTGGCCCAACGTTTAATGAAGCCAAGAAGACTGCATGCTCTATTGACAATTGAAGATATATGAACATTAAAAAGAAAGTTTTGGGTCAAACATAACGCCTGTGTTTAATTGATGGTACACAATCTAACAGAACAGACTTAATAGAGTAATGAGCTAGGAACGGCGACAAACGACTGAAAGTCATAAAAGAGCACTTAGAGGCATTAAGGTGTAATTTATTAACGTGACACCAATCACAGAACGCATCGAGATCTAATTGCAAGTACTGTTGGAAAGAAGGATCATTATATGAATGACAAATCTTGACGTCATCTGCAAACATGAGCACGCGTGAATGAGCCAAGGCCAAAGGCAAATCATTTATAAACAAGGTAAATAACAGTGGGCCCAGATGACTGCCTTTGGGGACACCTGACGTAACTCGAACAGTTTTAGTCGAGGAACGAAAAGACACCTTTTGGGTTCTGCCACTAAGATACGACTTTAACCAAGCCAATAGTTTCGGGGAAAAACCCATGATGTTAAGTTTCATGAGAAGCATAGAATGATCAACCGTATCGAAAGCCTTACTAAAGTCAGTATAAATAACAACAGTTTGACACTTTTTACGGAAGCCATGGGGTACAAGGGTAGTCAATTCTAAAAGGTTGGTAAGCGACGATCGACCTTTTATGAAGCCATACTAACAATGAGAAATAGTGGATCGGGATAGGTGTTGAAAAGAAGACGTAATAATTTTCTCAAACAGCTTAGGTAAGTTTGGCAATGCCACGGTAGTTAGAAATATCCGATTTGTTACCCTTTTTAAAAAGCGGAATAATAAAAGACTCCTTCCAAATTTCGGGAGAGATACAAGTCTCACTCGATATAAAGAATAACCGAGATAAAGGCTTAGATAGGGAAATCAAACACATTTTAAGGATGCAACTAGGTATATTATCAGGCCCGGGTACGAAGGAAGACGTCATAGATGACAAGCTAGAGATAATACAGTCTTCAGTAATACTACGAAAAAACATACAATTTAAATGTGGAATTGAGAAGGGATAAGGTGTGGGATCCGAAGCAGTAGTAGAATAAGTCGACTGAAAGAATTTAGCAAACATATCTGCAATATCTTAATCATTATTAGCAGTCTGGTCATTAAGTCTGAAGGTGGATGGTTAAGAAGATTGAAATTTGTTTTACGAAAACATCTACGAGGAGAATTTGAGATGTTATTAAATGAATTATTAAAGGAATTGTAAGAAATAGTAACTTCAATGGTAGGGTGATAAGGATCTTCAGGCTTCACTAGGGGCTGTGTTTGTGATACAGCACTAACAGTGGGATCTGAGACAAAAACAAGATTAAGGATTCTTTTAGAAGAGTTCAGAATAGAGTTCAGCTGATATAGCGGACATTCAAGTAGGCTATCAAAAAAAAACATGTTGAGATGAAGGAATTAAGAAAGATAGATTACCATCAACAAGCCAAGAAACATAAGGCAAGTTAAAATCACCTAAAGCTATAAAAAAATCACGATCTTTAAGACGACTAAAAATAGTTCGCAAAGCTTCAGCATGGTGCATGTAGATCATGATATCAGAATCTGGAGGAATATATGAACAAGAGATATATAAGCTAAATTTAGAACATGTAACTTTGACGCAAATAAACTCAACACCTAAGGGGAGATCAATCGGCACAACACTTGAACACAGATTCGAGTTGACAGCAATGAGTACTCCACCGCTACGTCGACCAACACGATCAAGCCTATAAGAAATAAAGTTATTATCCGAAACAGAGGAATTAAGCCAAGTTTCAGAGAAAGCTAATATGTCAGCCGAAATGGTTTGGCTATCACAAAATAATTCGGAAGCTTGGTAAGAAGTCCTCTTACATTTTGATAATGAATGCAAAGACTAGACGTTATTAGTTTTTTGAAGCAGAAGATACATTAGGAAGGTGGACAGGCAAAGGACGGGAGCGCTTATTGGGGGCAAACTCGTGAACAACTAGGCCCTCTGGCCAAAAGTTAGGGTCAACCATAGCTAAGAAATACTCATTTGGTACTGTAATTTTAAAAGAGGAGATTTCGCGACGCCTAGAAAACTTAAACTTTTGAATTAAAACCTTAGCAGGGCATATACTACCAATGTAAGCTGCCACAGACGATTCAGAAGTATCTGGAGCAAGCCTAGAGATAAATAATTGTTTGCGATGAGGCACTACAGTTAGTGGAGGCGGAGGAGCATTGGGATCCGCAAGTGATTGAGAGCCAGCATGATCCTGTAATTGATCAGTGTTCCCGTGAGGGATAGATTGAGGTACACCAGGGCTTGTAGTGGGTACTTCAATCTGAAAAGAAGAGCATAAAGAGGGACAAGAAGATGGTGTAGGCGAAAGTAAAATGGGAGAGTTAGAGAGTGCGGGCGACTGCTTATGAGGCAGCTCAAGGGTACATTTCTTGGGCAATTCCCTAGAAGGTGGACCAAACTTGAATTGCGACAATAAATGTATGCCAGAGTCACACTCATTAGACAGCTGTTTGGCCATTTTATTTAAAGAAAGAAACATTAATCGAAGATCCCAGTGCATTCGGCTAAAATCAAGCTGCTGGCTGGCACAATATGGGCAAGTCCAGCGCATTAAGCCAAGCTCAGGCTTAGACACAGACAAACCAGAAAATTTGTCGCAATCGCGGCCGTTGAGGCCAGTACATTTTAAGTGAATAAGATTATCGCAAAGCCAACACGATATTGCTCTATACTGATCGTCAAAACGATCAGAATGCTTGCAAGAAGGTAGACAATAAGCCATTGAAAAGCCAAAAGAAACACAGGGCAAAAAAAATATATATATATATATATACAGAAAAATTTAAATAAACAGTACAAAGAGAATTATCGATAAAAAATCAATAAGTACAAATAAAACAAAGAGACGGCTAGAGTACACATCACAAGAGAGAGTGCAAGAACAGTTATAAGACGAGCTTTGAGAGGCGGCTTTACAAAAGTGATTACGCGGGAGAGAAGCTGAGCACAAGCACAAAGCAGAGAGAACAACAAAACCACTAGCACTATTGGTATGACGGGGCCATGAGGGGAGCAACAAACAAAAAACAAATTGGCTTAAATTTAAAATGTACATGAGTGCCCACATTGACTGTTCGCCGAAACTGGACGCTGCAGAGGACATTGACATGTGCGTGTCTGCACTTGAGTCGATGATGGTATAGCGAGTAAAACACGTCTGACTTCGGTGAGCTCTCCATCAAAACTGAACCGCTCTCATTCTTTTTATTTCATTCTCTCTGTTCTTTTCTACGAGTGAGACAGCACACTTCTCGTACTGTACCACTGCATAAAACTTAAAACTAATTTGTAACAAAGAAAAGAGTAAGATATACTTAAGGCTAAACATATTGCACTGGGGGAAAGAGTAAGATATACTTAATACTAATACATATTGCTACAATTCGGCCATTCTGACAGTAAGGATCACCTGATCCTAGTCTTCTTTATGACGACCTTTGCTTCTCGTATTATAACTGTGTGTACTGTTGTCATTCTTAGTGTTTTTCAATTTACTTATTTCTTTGCTTAACATACTGACTTTTTCTTTAACAGAATTTTCATTTACATTTAGGTTTGTATTGACTTTTATCTGTTCATTCGTATTTTCATCTTTTTTTATATTTACATTAACTTTAATAGTTTCATCTGACCAATTGAACCATGGCTTCATATTTGCTATAGACCAAATTCCAGTATAAGGAATCTTCGACTGCTGAAATCCGTCGACGTCACTTACAACGTATCGATCATTTTCAAGGCACTTAACGATTTTAAAAGGCCCTTTGAATCTCGGCACTAATTTTTTGGATACACCTATGTGAGTGTCAAAATTTTTAACTACCACATAGTCGCCTGGCTTAAAAACTTTTGGCCCTCGTCGTTTTCGATTCGCTAGACATTCATTATAATCTTGAAGTTTCCTTTCTTTTTCTTTAGCTTTTGCTCGTACCGATTCCAAGTTTCGTTCCACAGACCTGTCTTCTAACAAATAGTCCTTTAATTCATCTACTTGTCGTCCTTTTTGGCCGACGCCAAATAGTACGACACTTGGATGCTGTCCCAATGACCTATGAATAGTGTTATTCATGGTATACTCTACCATCTCTATGGCTTGACCAAAACTAACATTTTCTTCTGAGGCTAATAACTTTGCCAACATAGGGCCTAGACTTCTATTTATTCTTTCAACTTGGCCATTAGCTTGCGGCGAACCAGTTGCGATTTTGACATGTTGTATATTACAAGACTCTAAAAAGCTAGAAAATTCGTTAGACGTAAAACACGTTCCACGATCCGACACTATGCACTTTGGCCTACTATAGGACCTAAAATACTCTTTAAGTGCTTCTATTGCTTCCTTAGATTTAGTGGTTTTCGCTAAGTAAAGTCTGACAAATTTCGTACACGCGTCAACCACCACTAATACGTGTTTTTTTGTGCTTCCTTTGACATCGATTGGTCCGAAGTGATCGATATGAACCACTTCGAATGGTACATCAGGTTTAGGTATATTGTGGATATGACCTTCTTGTTTTCCATTTTTTGACGAAAAGACTATACACTTTAGGCAATTATTTACATGTTGTTCTACTTTTTTCCGCAACTTTGGAAACCAATACGACTTTGTGATAACTTCTACAACCTTGTCTATGCCTGTGTGACCCAACTCATTATGATATTTAAACAGGACATGTGATTCCATATTTTTCGGGACGTAAAAAGCAAGACAACCATTTTGTAGTTTTTTATAAATTAAACCGTTTCGCATTTCATACGAACTGTGTTCAGACCTTTTCAACATTGACTTTAATCTTAAAATTTCATCATCTTGGTTCTGACATATTACTAAATTATCTTCAAACGAGTTAGTTTCCACAACCATAATGTTAGTATTTCTACTTAAAGCATCTACATGTTGCATTCTCGTTGCCGGCCTATGCTCTAACACGTAATCGTAGTTTTCTAACTCTAGAGCCCAACGGGCTATTCTGGGGTTAACTTCTCTTTTGTTAAGTGTCAATGTAAGCGAGTTACAATCTGTCGCGATTTTGAAATGCTTTCCCTGTAAATATACACGAAATCGTTTTAACGAATAAATTATCGCCAATGTTTCTAACTCAAAGCTATGATATCTAGATTCCACATCGGTAGTTCTTTTGGAAAAATAGAAAACTGGATGCCATTTACCATCGCTTTTCCTTTGTAGCAAAATCGATCCAAAACCAATAGAGCTTGCGTCACAATGAAGTTCGGTTTCATCATTTGGGCTATAAAGCGCAGGTATTGGGGCCTCTGTTAACCTAGACTTTAGATTTTCAAACGTACTAAGTTCGATGTTCCCAAACACGAACTTTTTGTCTTTTTTAACTAGGTCATATAATGGCTTGGCAAGAGTAGCAAAATCTTTAATAAACCTACGAAAATAGGAACATAGTCCTAAAAAACTTTGAACCTCGCTGACCTTAGTCGGAACTGGAAAATCCTTTACTGCTTGTATACCTTTATCGTCAGCTTTGATGCCTTTGCCTGTAATCGAATACCCTAGGTACTTAACACTTGTCTGAAAAAATTCGCACTTATCTAATCTTAACTCCAATTTGTTTTCAACCAATTTGTCAAATACTTCTTTTAAAATTTCTAGATGCTTATCAAAATCTTTTGTTGCTACCATAATGTCGTCTAAATATATAATGACTTTTCCATCCCTAATCATATCGGCAAATATCCTGTTTATAAACCTTTGAAATGTAGACGGCGCATTTCTGAGGCCAAACGGCATACGAAGAAATTTAAACTGACCAAGCGGTGCCGTAAATGACGTAAACTTCACTAAAACCCCAAAAATTTATACATTGAAAAACCCATTCTTTAAGTCGAGTTTCGAAAATAAGGTTTTTCCTGCAAGTCTATCTAACAGATCATCAATAAGTGGAATAGGATAACTATCTTTTGAAGTCGCCTTGTTTAATTTTTTTTTCACATCACCTTTGGTTCACTTGGTCGATTTTTTTCCAAATAGAATTCAGAAAAAATATTTTCAAACATTGTCGTTTCTTTGAAACTTAAAGTTTTGCCAACAGAATATTTTGAATTTACCACGTCACAATCAATATTTAGCATTTGGTTTTCAAAATTATCTTCATTGCTCAAGTCATGGCTTAACTTAATACTTTCGGGCATTGACTCTTTACACAGATCATCGTCAAGCTGTAGTACAATTTTAGCTTTACATATTTTCATAAAATCTCTACCTAACAGTATTGGACTTCCCATAGACTCGTTGGAAACAATCAGTAGTCGAACGCAAACATTTTTATTCAATATTTCAACGTAACATAAAATACTTCCAAAGACTTCAAGTTTACTTTTATTTAAACCAAAATATGCATGTTCCGGACCGGGTTCCAATTTAATTTTATCTGAAACGAACTCCTTTTTAATTAAGCTAACTGCGCTTCCCGAGTCTATGAGGCATCCTAGAGAAAATACATCATTATCTATGTGAACTTTTACAGTTCTTATATTATCCAAACTTACTGATATTGCCGCGGGCTTCTTCTTGTTTTGACTGCAATTTACTCGTCATTTCACCACATCCAAAGCAAGCACCGGTTGCTCTTATTGGCTTGTTACAGTCGGCTGCTAGGTGACCCAGACAGTTACAGTTGAAGCACCTGAATGTGGGCTTCTTCTTTGCGGAAATATTTGGCAGAGATACAGGTTTTTCACGCTGCAGCACTATGTTGACAAATGCTGCCAAAACGTCATCCTTAGACCCAAAACGTTGCAAACAAGCCATCTCTCGCAAGTGACGGTCTGGTATCCCGTCAACAATATACTCGACCATCTCGTCCTCCGGCAAACGCAAGCCACCAGCTAGGCCAACTTTGTCGTTAAAATAATTCAGGAACGGTTCGCCGACGCACCACTTGCGTGCTTCAAACTCTCGACGAATTATTATATTAGTCTTCTTTGACCCGAAGACTTTTCCCATGGCATCGAATATGGTTTTCACAGGCTGACTCAAACACTCAGGGTTTGAGTGTATCCATTCCAAGGCTTTGCCCGTTAGTTTGCCGAAGACAAGCAAACGTAAATTATTTTCGTTCAAGTTGAATGATCTTTCCAAATGGAGCACGGAAGATATCCAATTATAAACATTTCCATTACCGTCAAAATCGGGTACAAAATCTTTCACATCTTTGGCCAAAACCTGGTCACCTGTCTTCGTCGCCAGCCAGCTGCTTGAGTTGCCAGACTCAGGGTTGCCAGCAAGGCGCAAAAACTCGTTCTCTCTACGAATCAGTTCGATTTCTTTGCAAAGTAGTTCCAGCTTTTTTTCCAACGTGTACTTTACTATGTTTTCTTCTTTTTGGTTCTCTTCATTTGGCTTCTCATTTGTTGCGTTGCGCTCTCCGTCGATACTCTTTTCATTTGACTTCTCATTTGTTGCGTTGCGCTCACCGTTGTTACTCTTTTCATTTGACTTCTCATTTGTTGCTTTGTATATTCCTTGCTGTTCACTCAAAATGCTCTCGTTTTCTGTCTGCGTCTCGCTTTCTGCATCGTTTTGTTCATTTTCTGCTTCGTTTTGTTCGTTTTCTGTTTCGTTCTGTTCGTTTGCCGTTACTTCTTGCTGCTGTTGACCCTGGAACAAGTCTGCATCGAAATTTTGCGTCTGATCGGCGCCATCGTCCGACGTATACAGAATGCTCTTTAGGTGCTCCAAGCAATCTTTTCCAGGGGGATCCGCGCGTTTACCTAGTCCTCCGTTAGGAGCAGCTCCATCTTTTGGATGTTGCCCTCTCGCTACAGGGCTAAGTTGGTTTAAACGTTCGGCTAGCACATTTTTAGTGCCAGTATCTGGTAAATTTAAGTTTTTGCACCAGATTTGTAACTGCGACTTTGAAAAATCATCAGGATTTATTGAATCCATTATTGTTTTTTTTTTTTGTAGCTAAATTGTATTTTTGTATTTTCACTGGGTTAACTATGACCACTTCTGAAATTATAGCGGGTAAAACACGTCTGACTTCGGTGAGCTCTCCATCAAAACTGAACCGCTCTCATTCCTTTTATTTCATTCTCTCTGTTCTTTTCTACGAGTGAGACAGCACACTTCTCGTACTGTACCACTGCATAAAACATTTAAAACTAATTTGTAACAAAGAAAAGAGTAAGATATACTTAAGGCTGGACATATTGCACTGGGGGAAAGAGTAAGATATACTTAATACTAATACATATTGCTACAATGGTAGCTGCAGCAAGAGTATCTACTCCACATGCTAAACCTGCTGTCAAGCCTACGAACCGGCGGATAGAACAATTAGTAACGGAAAAACGACGTCTAAGAAGAGAATGGCAGGTTACTCGATCACCAGCAGCAAAACTTCACCTAATGCATGCCAGCCGCAACCTCTCCAAGGAGTTAAGACAAGAGGAAATCTGGGCTCAAAGGAAATACATAGAAAAGCTCAGTCCAACCAGCACCAATCATCCTTTGTGGAAAGCCCACGCAACTTTAAGCGCTCCTACAGAGACAGTTTCACCAATAAGGGGTCCAACCGGCGGATGGGCCCGCAGTGACGAAGAGTGGGCATCCGTATTTGCCACACATCTTAAAATGGTTTTCCATCCAAATCCAACATCAAACTCATTTGTACTTCGCCCTTCGAGCATATTAACGGATAGTGAGTACTCGGAACTCCAATCGGATGAGATCACTGCAGTTATTAAAAACCACATAAAGCCGAACAAAGCCCCTGGCTATGACCTAATCACACCGAAAATGATCCTAGAACTCCCTACCATCGCCATACAATACATCTGCAAAATGTTCAACGCTATAATAAGAATTGGCTACTTCCCAAGAGCATGGAAAAGGTCCACTATCATCATGATTCCTAAAGTAGGAAAGGACAAAACCTAACGATCATCTTATAGGCCAATTAGTTTGCTGCCATGTCTTTGGAAGCTTTTTGAAAAAATCCGCAGGATTTGTCTAAACTCATTTCTGGCATCGGAGAACACAATCCCTTCACACCAGTTCGGCTTCCGCGAAAAACATGGGACAATTGAACAAGTCAATCGTATAACATCCGAAATAGGAACAGCATTCGAACTAAAAGAATACTGTACGGCTGTCTTTCTCGACGTTGCCCAGGCTTTCGACAGAGTTTGGCTGGAGGGTCTAATGTTCAAAATCCCACAGTACACCCACAAACTCATGGAATCTTACCTTTACAATAGGAAATTCGCTGTAATGGCTCCGTCTCGGCTAACTTTAAAATCGAAGCTGGTGTACCGCAAGGCAGTGTACTCGGCCCATTGCTCTACCTCCTGTACACTTCAGACTTACCAACGAGTTTAGGACTTACAACGTCCACTTTTGCCGATGACACGGCAATCCTCAAAAGATCCAAGCCTCTGCAAAATTAGAGGAACACCTCAAGGTGGTAAAGGAATAGCTAGCAAGCTGGCGTATCCGGGTCAACGAGCAGAAATGCAAACATGTTACATTTACGCTTAACAGAAGAAGCTCTAATGCTAAACAACGTACCAATTCCTCAAGCCGTGGATGTTACTTACCTTAGACTAACTTGGCGCAAGCACATTGAGGCAAAAAAGTCACAGCTTAAACTGAAAGCGAGTAGCTTACATTGGATCATCAATGCTCGGTCCCCTCTACGTCTGGAGTATAAAGTCCACCTATACAACTCCGTGCTGAAACCCATCTGGACTTACGGCGCCGTACTACGGGGAAATGCAAGTACCAGCAATATCGACATTTTACAAAGGGCGCAGTCGAAGATTTAAAGATCAATCACTGGGGCTCCGTGGTACATACGGAACGACAACATTCAAAATGATCTAAATATACCTAGCGTAAAATATGAAATAGGTAGTCAACAACTAAAGTATTCTGGATGTACACCCTAATGTTCTTGTCAATCCCCTTACGCGAACTAATAATAGAACTCGTCTTAAGAGAAATGACAGACCAACCCAATAATAAATGATTAGCGCCGCCTGCAATATCCCCTGGATATATTATAAGTATTAGATTGAAAAAATATCTCAAACTTGTTGGCTCTAATTTAAGAGTAGATTCTACAAATATATATTAAACTTTAAAAAAAAAAAAAAAAATAGAAATATCAGAGAAGCTAACTTCGGCTATGAAAAGTTTTTATACCCTTGCAGTCCTTAGCAATAATATTTTTACATTTTGAAATTTCTTTTCCCGCAACTCAATTCATCAATAAACAAACAAAACATTCAAATTATTACTCTTTTTATACCCTTACAAAAAGGGTATATTAATTTTGGTCAGAAGTGTGCAACGCATAGAAGGAAGCATCTCCGACCATATAAAGTATATATATTCTTGATCTCCGTCCGTCCGTTCGTCTGTCTGAATCAACGCGAACTCCTCCTAGACCGTTAGAGCTACAGAGCTGAAATACTGCACATTGGACCACTATGTCGTATAGCTCCCATACAAACGGCAAAGTCACGAACAGTGATTTTTCTCAATAACTTCGTTATTTTCTCAGCTATTGTCTCCTTCTTGCGTTACAAACATCTGACCAATTTTATAATACCCTCTGCAAGGGTATAAAAACATAAAGTATTAATCAAAATATCTACAATAAGAAAACAAATACAGTAGAATTATCGATAGATCTAGTAATCTTAATATACATAAAGCAACGATGTAGTGTTTTTATGATATGTATGGTGCGTTTTGAATTTCTGTGCCCGAAGCTTACTCAAGGTTTTGTTCTATCAGGGAGTGTTCTTGCTGAAATGCTGTGGGAATGTTTGTGGTATAGTGTGATTATTATTTTTCTTATGTTTGCTGATTCTTTATTGATGTTTGGGCTCTTAGGAATGTGCTGGGTTGTACTGTCAGTAAGATTAGTAAGATTAGTAGTAAGTCAGCTTCGTTTATTTTAAAAAATGTTCGAGAAAAATTTGGATGGTTGTTGTTCTGAGAATAAAGAGATTAGGATTAGAAAATGATCGCTCCCATGAGGGTCGTCGATTGTTTTCCAATTGATAAAGGGAGTGAGTAGGGGAGAGCAAAGAGATAAGTCTATGTGGGTAACGGTGTTGTGAGTGGAGAAGTGGGTTGGGGAGCCGTCGTTGAGTATTGTAAGGTTTGCGTTTTGGAAAAATTTGTCTAGCATTCTGCCTCTTCTGTTATCTTGAGTGATGCCAGCTGTTAAAGTTTCAATCTTGTAGTGTAGGCATTTAAGTGAAAAGGTCTTATTTGGAGGGATACATATTGATGAAATGTTAATCTTTGTTTTTGATATGATATCTACCACAAGTGTTTCAAAATGGGCGGTTAATTTATTGGGACGGGAATTGGTGGTGTAGTGGTGTGTTTCTTGGAGGCATATGATTTGTGGGAATTTTTTTTAATTCTAATATATAGTTTGTATAACCTTTTATGTTCCATTGGAACATATTTAGCATTAGGGAAATGGATTAAGTGTTACTTTAAACTTTAAATTAGAATATGTGTTAGATATGTGATTTTATTTAAGTAGATTCGCTATCGCTGTTTTTTGTTCGTTGTATCTTGTTGGAGGGTTTGGTTTTTCTTGTTAATTTGGGGGGTTTAAAATTAGTGGAAAGGTTGTTAGATTTGTCTTTGGAAAAAATTTGTATTTTCAGGCCTTCAGTGGGTTGTGATGCATAAAGTTTGTAGTCTGATGCATTTTTTTGTTGTTGTTTTTCTGGTTGATGATGGTGATGGTTTAGCTGCGTTTTGCCTAGGTGCAGCCGTAGAACTCCGTTGTTGCAGTGGGGCGTTGTTTTGTCCTGTATTTGGTGTTGAATGTGCAAGTGTGCTGGCGTATGTGTTTCTCGCCTGTTGGGTATGTATGTTGTAGTATTTACCAAGTGCGGTTCTGGGGTCGACTTTTTCGGTTTTTATGGTCGTTAGTTCATGCTGTTTGAGGAATGTGGGGCATTTGCGATCTAGTGGGCTATGTTGATGGCTGATTTCGGGATTGTTGTTGCAGTTCATACAATTTGGTGGGTTTTGGTTCAAAGTTCTCCTTTGATGGTACACTTTTGTCCTGAGCAGTTTTTGCACGTTTCAGTGATATTCTTGCAAAAGGTTGTCGGGTGTCCAAAGCGAAGGCATTTTTTGCATCGTAGCTACAGTGGAATATAGGAACGCGAACAGATTCGTAGCCAATTTTAATTGACTCTGATAGCACTGTGATAGTCGAAAAAAAAGACAAGGCAAAATTCGATGGTTTCACCCTATTTCGGGTCTTGCGAATCGAACTGCATCATTAGTTTCTTAAGTTATCACGATGGTTTCATACAAAATTTTTTTACGGAAGTTTTTCATCAAAATTGCCATCTTTTCGAAAAGGGTATTTTTTCCATTTGCTTCTAACTTCTAAAATATTCAGTTTTTTTTACAAACTTTCTAGCCTCTAAATCTGTCCGTTCCCGAGCTTTAGGACAAAATGTAAAAAAAAATCGAATCTTGACCAAATTTTTTTTATTGTTTTCTTTCTTGTATTTTGTTAATATTGAAAATTTTTCATTCGAATTATGATCATAATATGAGAATTTATTATGCTCAATGGCAGCAGAAGAGAAACCAGACCTATCTAATTTACGATTTATAATATAACCATTTAATCAAATTGATTTTTTTTTTAGATATGTTAACAAAATTAAACTAACTGTATTTGTTTAGTTTTTGAAAAATATTTATACAGTCGGTATCATAACTGCATATTATTTATTTGACAACAATATTAGTCAAGGGCGTAGCCCGGTTTTAGCATGGGGTGGGGGACTGGTGCAACTAAATCAATTTACTTAAAGTTGAAGTTGATAAAACTTTTTATAGGTTTTCAAATCAAAATGTATTAAAAAAGTTAAGTTAGGAAAAAAGGTGTCATGAATTTAAATACTGGCTACGCCCTTGATATTAGAAATAGTTATATCCCATGAGCTTTAACTCAAGCCTTTTACCGCTATTCTATTGATATCGGTGGGTACTTATGCGAGCACCGTTAAGAAATTACCTCTAGTAATCATGTAAGCATAGACTTAAATCATAATTTTGACTTCAACGTTGAGCTTAGAAGTGTTCTGCATTGAGCTTAAATTAAAATGAACAAGTGTCCGTCAAGTTTTGCTGTATTTTGCTACGTATGTGGAAAATTTACGAGCCCTCGCAGTAGACGCAAAATATCTCCTGGAACTGCAGCAATTTATGAGGAATACTTTAATTTACCAATGATTAGAGACGTAAATTGGGCACCAAGCAATATCTGCACACAATGCAATAACAATTTGCAGAATTGGTCAAAAAGGTTGCGTGCAAAAATGGGTTTCGGCATTCCAATGATTTGGATAGATCCACAAGGTCATCAAAGCCCAACAGAAAGATATATTCCGCCAACATTTTACACCGAACCTGAAGAGCTACTATCAATCTATGAGCCATCGCAAATCGATAAACCTTGCCAACATGTCGAGATATCGCAAGCTCGCTTAAATACGATGGTAAGGCAAACAATCTGTTTAGCACATCATTTACGATCTGTTAACATTTTGTCTAGAGATGTGAAAGTGTACGGATATCGGAAGAGACAAGAAGAGCTTTTGGACTTTTCCGAAATAAACGGCAATAATACGTTTGCATACTGCAAAAATATCATTGGGCTAATGGAACATATGAACTGCGAGTACAAACCAGAGGAATGGCGATTGTTTATTGATGCATCCAAAAATAGTTTAAAGGCAGTACTGCTATATGTGGATAACACGAAAAATCCAGTTCCCATTGCTATTAGTTCCAACACGAAGGAAACTTACGATTCAATGAAACTAATTTTGGATTGTGTGCAATATGAAAAACATCAATGGAAGATATGCGCTGACTTAAAAGTTGTTGCTCTACTCACTGGCTTGCAAGCGGGTTATACAAAAAACATGTGCTTCATTTGTCATTGGGATACCAGATTTCGCTGTAACCAATATGATAAGCGAGATTGGAAGGCTCGGACGGAGTACAATATAAATGTTGCAAATGTAATCCATACCCCACTGATACCAGCTAATAAAATTTTACTGCCACCACTGCACATAAAATTGGGAATTGTCAAAAATTTTATTAAAGCACTGAATCGGGATGGTGAAGCGTTTCAAAGCTTAACACATATATTTCCAAGATTGAGCGTGGCAAAAATAAAAGAAGGTATTTTATATAGTTTTTTCTTTCAAGGGTTGAAATAAAATTTTTTTTTTTTTTTTTTTTTTAACGTTTAATTTATTTGTTGAATCTACTCTTAAACTAGAGCCTAACAACAAGTTTGAGATATTTTTCTTAATCTAGTACTTATGATATATCCAGGGGATATTGCAGGCGGCCCTAATCATTTATTATTGGGTTGGTCTGTCATTTCTTTTAAGACGAGTTCTATTATTAGTTCGCGTAAGGGAATTGGCAAGAACATTAGGGTGTACATCCAGTTTCGCAGAATACTTTAGTTGTTGACTACCTATTTCATATTTTACGTTAGGTATATTTAGATCATTTTGAATGTTGTCGTTCCGTATGTACCACGGAGCCCCAGTGATTGATCTTAAAATCTTCGACTGCGCCCTTTGTATAATGTCGATATTGCTGGTACTTGCATTTCCCCATAGTACGGCGCCGTAAGTCCAGATGGGTTTCAGTACGGAGTTGTATAGGAGGACTTTATACTCCAGACGTAGAGGGGACCGAGCATTGATGATCCAATGTAAGCTACTCGCTTTCAGTTTAAGCTGTAACTTTTTTGCCTCGATGTGCTTGCGCCAAGTTAGTCTTCTGTCTAGGTGGATACCAAGGTAAGTGACATCCGCGGCTTGAGGAATTGGTACGTCGTTTAGCATTATAGCTGGACAGTTTCTTTTGTTAAGCGTAAATGTAACATGTTTGCATTTTTGCTCGTTGACCCGGATACGCCAGGTTGCTAGCCATTCCTCTACCACCTTGAGGTGTTCCTCTAATTTTGCAGAGGCTTGTATTGGGCATTTGGATCTGCTGAGGATTGCCGTGTCATCGGCAAAAGTGGACGTTGTAAGTCCTAAACTCGTTGGTAAGTCTGCAGTGTACAGCAGGTAGAGCAATGGGCCGAGTACACTGCCTTGCGGTACACCAGCTTTGATTTCAAAGTCAGCCGAGACGGAGCCATTACATCTTACGGCGAATTTTCTATTGTAAAGGTAAGATTCCATGAGTTTGTGGGTGTACTGTGGGAGTTTCTGCCGGATTTTGAACATTAGACCCTCCAGCCAAACTCTGTCGAAAGCCTGGGCAACGTCGAGAAAGACAGCCGTACAGTATTCTTTTAGTTCGAATGCTGTTCGTATTTCGGATGTTATACGATTGACTTGTTCAATTGTCCCATGTTTTTCGCGGAAGCCGAACTGATGTGAAGGGATTGTGTTCTCCGATGCCAGAAATGAGTTTAGACGAATCTGCAGGACCTTTTCAAAAAGCTTCGAAAGACATGGCAGCAAACTAATTGGCCTATAGGATGATGGTTGGGTTTTGTCCTTTCCCACTTTTGGAATCATGATGATAATGGACCTTTTCCATGCTCTTGGGAAGTAGCCAATTCTTATTATAGCGTTGAACATTTTGCAGATGTATTGTATGGCGATGGTAGGGAGTTCTAGGATCATTTTTGGTGTGATTAGGTCATGGCCAGGGGCTTTGTTCGGCTTTATGTGGTTTTTAATAACTGCAGTGATCTCATCCGATTGGAGTTCCGAGTACTCACTATCCGTTAATGTGCTTGAAGGGGGAAGTACAAATGAGTTTGATGTTGGATTTGGCTGGAAAACCATTTTAAGGTGTGTGGCAAATACGGATGCCCTCTCTTCGTCACTGCGGGCCCATCCACCGGTAGTACCCCTTATTGGTGAAACTGTCTCTGTAGGAGCGCTTAAAGTTGGGTGGGCTTTCCACAGAGGATGTTTAGTGCTGGATGGACTGAGCTTTTCTATGTATTTCCTTTGAGCCCAGATTTCCTCTTGTCTTAACTCCTTGGAGAGGTTGCGGCTGGCATGCCTTAGGCGAAGTTTTGCTGCTGGTGATCGAGTAACCTGCCATTCTCTTCTTAGACGTCGTTTTTCCGTTACTAATTGTTCTATCCGCCGGTTCGTAGGCCTGGCAGCAGGTTTAGCGTAAGTAGAGGCATGTGGAGTAGATACTCTTGCTGCAGCTCCCATCATCGACTCAAGTGTAGAGACGCACATGTCAATGTCCTCTGCAGCATCCAGTTTCGGCGAACAGTCAATGTGGGCACTCATGTACATTTTAAATTTAAGCCAATTTGTTTTGTTGTTTGTAAGTATATATGGGCGATCAAGTACTTGAGGTCTTGTTAACAGTGTGAATAGCACTGGAGAGTGATCGGAGGTTAAATCTAGCAGTGTTTCCGCAGTGATCCGATTACGCGGAATCCTCTTGGTTACTGCGAAATCAATCAAGTCAGGCACTTTTTGTGGATCTGTGGGCCAATAAGTAGGCCTACCCGGTGAGACGCAATCCATCTTATTGAGGGGGTTGACTATTGTGTTGTACAACTGCTTGCCTTTAGGATTTACCAGGCGAGATCCCCAGTGCGTATGTTTGGCGTTATAGTCCCCTGCTGCAATGAAGCGTTCTCCGAGTGTGTTAAAGAAACCGGTGAATTCCTTTTCAGAGATTGAGAAGCGTGGTGGGCAGTACAGGGCAGCCAACGTAGTGTTGCCGCAGCTGGTTTGGACGGTTATAGCAGTTGCTTGAAGGTGCTGTGTTTCGAATCTGTTGAGAAACGAGTGTTTTATACGGTTTTTGATTAGGATACCAGTCCCGCCATGAGCTTTTCCGTCTGGATGGTTTGTTGCGTAGAAGGCATATTTTGGTATTTGAAAATTATTTTTTGATGTTAAATGTGTTTCAGATATCAGCATGACGTCGATTTCACTTGAGTCTAGGAATAGTTGCAGTTCATTTTTGTGCTTGGAGACGCCGTTAGCATTCCAAAGACATAGACTTAGGGAAGCCATTATTTATTCTCGATAAGCTTCTGGATAAGCAGGTTTTGATTCCGCATCAGTTCCTGCATACAGTTTTGCATGAACGTCATAAAAGCAGTCATGTTTTGATTAAGTGAGATCAATAGGGCCTCTATACCACTTGGAGTTTGCTGGCCAAGTTCTGGTGCGCTAGGTTGCGGATTCTGTAGATGGTGGAGTGACGGGGTCTCTTTCGCGGGCTCCGTCTGTCCAGTTCGGAGTACACTAGCGAAGGATACACTAGGATTGGTTGTAGCAGGCATGTTAGATGATCTAACAGCCTTGGCGAAGAATACCTCCGGTGTAGTTTTGGAGGCGTTGAAGGTGATTTTTGGTCCAGCTGGGGGTTTACGCCCGTTTAGGTGCGATTTAAGATCCTTGAAGACAGGACATCCCCTGTAGTTGGCTGTGTGGTTCCCTCCACAGTTACTGCATAGTCTTAGTGCGACGTTGTTTCTGTCCTTGGGGCAAATGCCATCTTTATGATGTTCGCCGCAGCCAACACACACTGACCTAAGATTGCAATTGTTAGCGGTGTGGTTGTATTCCTGGCAGTTTTTACACTGAGGTGGTTGGTATCTCTTATGGGGCTCCTCTACGGTGATTCTTCTGTGCAATAGGAGCTGAAGGTTGTAGATTGGATGCACTTCATTTGGCTTCGTCCGCTTTGCATCTGGTTGGAGCTCGATTTTAAAGAGCGGCTGTGCGACTTTATTCCTGTTGATGATGTTGACAACGGACTTAACCGCAAACCCTTTTTCGGCCAATGCGTCTGCTATTTCTTGGGGTGGGACCGATGGCTCGATCCCCTTTAACACAACCTGGAGCCCTTTACTGCTTTTTAGTTGGTAGGTATAGAAGTTGATGTTAGCATTACGGAGGTACTTTTCGATGATGCGGAAGTTGTCCTCAGTTTGGGTTTGACATTTAATTTCTTTTATGTTACCCCTGTTGAGAGGGGTTACAACAAAGTTATTTGCCCCTACTGTTTCTACTAGCTTCGAAATCAGGACGCTGCAGTTGGCTCCACGGATGTATAAGGGGGGTGGTCTAGCCGATTTGACTTTATCTACAGCGCCGGCTTGATCGTCTTGCTGATCGGCAAGAATTTTAAAACGATTCCCGCTAAGAAGTGCTACTCGTTCATTAGGTTTGGTTATTTTTGGCGTATTGCCACTTTTTTTCTTTTTGCGGGCTTAGCTTCCGCTTAGTTATTTTAATATATCTATCCATTCCAGTTTGGACAGAAGGCGTTGGGTTGGGCGTGGCTGACTCTGGGCGACTTGTCGTTGACGGCTTGAGGCAGGTCAATACTTCGGTAGACGTTGCAGTCGGTGCAATCGGTGACCCAGTTATCGATATTGATGGAGAAGCACACTGCTCTCTCCACGGTAAATTGCTGTTGATTGCTGAGTGGCTTGCACTTTCGGTGTTATTGCTTACGGTAGCATTTAGTGGGGTCGGCGACACCACCGAAAAGTACGCGTTGTTGCGTTGGACCGAGAGACGACGCTCACGTTGTTGTTGTACAAGTAGTTCTTGTAGCTGTTGCTGGTGGGGATCGAGAGAGCTTGGGCCCGAATTGGTGGACATGGCTTTTCCAGGCTTTCCTGTTGCAACTTAGTATTTATTGCTATTAGAACTAATAGCAATATGATTGTAAATAGGCGTCTCTGCGGTGACTGAGAGCCCTACACAATTTTTGCAAACGCGGTCTTTTTTTTTTTTTTTTTACACTAAATTTTGCGGAGTGCATTAAAAACACGTCTGCACGCGGCGGCGGTTGAAATGACCAATAAAAATATGATCAAAAATTTCATTCTAGGTGTATTAAATGGTCCAGATATAAGAAAGCTAATAAAAAATAGTGAATTTTGCGAGCTTCTAAGACCAAAAAAAATATGACGTGGAATTGCGTTAAAGCTGTTATTAACAACTGTTTGGGAGTTCGCCGTATTGAAGGATGGCAAGGGAATGTGGATCAAATGTTAGAGTCCTTTAAAGACATGGGTGTACATATGTCTTTAAAGATTCATTTTCTCCACTATGACAAGGACCATTTCAGACGACAAGTTCCGAAAGAATCCGATGAACACGGAGAACGATTTCATCAGGTTGCTGCACCATTAGAACATTGGTAAAGCGGAAAAAGGCTTGACTCGTTGCTCGCAGATTTATGTTGGAACTTAATAAATGAAGCTCATGGTATATAATACAAATATTGTTGTCAAATAAATAATATGCAGTTATTTTTCAAAAACTAAACAAATACAGTTAGTTTAATTTTGTTAACATATCTAAAAAAAAATCAATTTGATTAAATGGTTATATTATAAATCGTAAATTAGATAGGCCTGGTTTCTCTTCTGCTGCCATTGAGCATAATAAATTGTCATATTATGATCATGATTCGAATAAAAAAATTTTCAATATTAACAAAATATAAGAAAGAAAACATTAAAAAAATTTGGTCAAGATTAGATTTTTTTAAATTTTGTCCTAAAGCTCGGGAACGGACAGATTTAGAGGCTAGACGTCTTTCCAACATTTGTTGCCCTTTCAATTCTAAGAAACTTTACTGAAGAAAGTTTGTAAAAAAACTGAATATTTTAGAAGTTAGAAGCAAATGGAAAAAATACCCTTTTCGAAAAGATGGCAACTTTGTTGAAAAACTTCCGTAAAAAATTTTGTATGAAACCATCGTGATAACTTAAGAAACTAATGATGCAGTACGATTCGCAAGACCCGAAATAGGGTGAAACCATCGAATTTTGCCATGTCTTTTTTTTTTTTTTTTTAAAAAAAACTATCACAGTGTAGTTTGTGTGTTGCAAACGTTAGTGTGATAAGTCCAGTTTCTATTAATGTTTTGGTGCTGCTGTCGTTGTTTGTTGCGTTGTTATTTGGTTGGCGTTTCAAAATTTTCCTTACTTCGCTTACGTTCTGTGCCTTTAGTTCTTGTTGGATTTCGGCTTCACTTATGTTAAGTAGTTCATTGCAGTATATGACTCCTTAAGTAAAGTTAAGTGTTTTGTGTTCTGTTGCTGTAATTTCCATGTTTGCCAGTTGAGTAAGCTTAAATTGTTTTAAAGCTTGCAATTTGTTTTTGGTTTTGATGAAAAGGCATCCGTCTCTTGTTTTTTTACATGTTTTGACTTCTCCGCCAGTATAGTCTTTTTTTTTTTTTGATAATAAACGGTGATATGTTTTCGAATGAGTTGTCGTTTTGTTTAACTTTGTTTAACGCATTAATGACATAATAGTTCCTGATATCGTAAGAGAGGAATTTAAAAAGGTAATACTGAACATCGGCGCATTTTTGACCTCTAACGAGGCATTGCCATATAACACTTCAGTTATTGCCACAATTCACACAGTAGACAACCAAAAAGTGTATTCCATATTCATATTTCAGAGAGCAATCGATGATGTTCTAAGAGAACAAATCGGGGAAAATATGCTACGTCTACGTAGATGACGTGTTAGTATTTCCTGAAAATTAAGCCGAGCATGTCAAACAAATTGACACTGTGCTCCAGCTGATTTGCAGCGCTAACATGAAAGTGTCCAAAGAAAAGACATTTTTTAAAGAAAGACCCGAAAAGGTCAAGGCAGTCTAGGAGTATCCCGAACCAAAGAGCCTCCATGCACTAAGATCATTTTTGGGCCTTGCTAGTTATTACAGGGCGTTAATATATTAAGGATTTCACATCAATCGCAAGACCTTTAGTCGACACACTGAAAGGCGAAGATGGAAAAGTACGCAGGTGCATGTCCAAAAAGGTCCCAATTGACTTTGATGAATCGCAGCGTCACGCCATTGACCGCTTAAGAAAGTGACCGCTGGAGTAGTGTTCTCTCAGGGCGGGAGGCCAATAACAATGATATCCCGAATATTAAATCAAAGTGAGTCACTTTACGCCACTAATGTAAGGGAGTTGTTGGCAATCGTGTGGGCTCTTGGAAAACTACAGAACTACCTGTATGGAACCAGAGAGTTGCACATTTTTACAGATCACCAACCGCTTACATTTTCTCTGTCACAAAAAAACACAAATGCGAGAATTAAAAAATTACAAGCCAGGAAAAGGAATCTTAGTGGCAGATGCCTTTTGGCGGCAAAATGTGAATGCCCTACGAGATCAAATACAATCATGTGCTGCGACCATCCACAGTGAGCTTTCCTTGACCTACACAACCGAGACAACGGACAAGCCTGGTAATCTTTTTAGAAACCAAATAATCCTAGAAGAGGCGCACTACAATTTGCATAGGAGACATTCTATTCGAAAGAAAAACTCGCCATGCGATCTTCCTACATTAGCCACCTTTCAACATAAATAAGTGCGACTTTTCCCCACAACAATGTTTTGGCATTGCAAGAATATGGTAACTGATATAACCAACAAAGAATGACGTTTAATTTAGAGACGATTAATTCGATGTTAAAAAATCAATTCGAAATAGACGTAGTAAACGCAACTCCACGCACTGCTCGAATGGACAAGTGCACACTGGGCTGAATTGCCAAATAAGTGGCATAAAGTCGAAAATTTTGTGAAAGCAAATAATAATTATAATTATGTATATTCAAACTAGAGTCCCTAAATAGGAAAAATCGATGATCGCTTTTACCAAACATGCAACCCTGTCATTCTGATCAAGCTTCAAAGTCAGGTGATTAGTCAGCTGATGCCTGCGACAAAATTGGCGAGAAATTTTTATTCACTTTGAGCGCTTGGCAAATTTACACAAAAGAAAAATAAGATACTGTAAAAAATGGATTTTGGAGGCCAAGGTATGGTATCTTGCAAACTGGATATTTGGCCAATTGACGGAATGTTCGCTAACCAATGAAAGCATTAGTGAAATTAAAAAGAAAGTTAAAAGCTTTGAAATATACATTACTTCGAATTTACAAAAGTGCAGCAGAAATATGCGCACATTCCGAATAAAACATTCACAGTGGCTATCAATGAGCTTTAAAATTGGATTGGACAATAAAGAAGATACGGAAAATCTTCAATTGGGTAGACCAAAGCTAAATTATGATGAAGCTGGGCCCCGTCTTAAAAGAAAACTAGCTGCCGATGTTGCAATGAACAATAAGAACGACAGCAAACTTTTTGATTCATGCTGCTACAATGGCAGCCAGAAAATCAAATGAAAGTGACACTGCATTTGTGCTTAAAAATTTTACCAATTTTGAATGTGATGCTACTGAAGCTAAAAGAAAATTCGGTATTGCAGAACCAATACCTTTAACAATAAATGAAGCTTTGGAATTCTTGCTGGAAAACTCGATAAGCAAACGATTATACAATGAAAATCGACAAATAAGCAAACAGCATAATTGTGACATATATCCAAGCTACCGAAATGTCCAGGAAGCTTAATTGCAATTGAGACCTACGGGTATAACAGTTACAGAAACTATGGCAAAAGTTACCTTGCAAGATTTGTTAAATCACACTGTTAGCCGCATCGTATTGTTACAGCAGGAGTTATTTGCTAACATAGAAATCGTCCCAAGTTTAAAATTAATTGCGAGTTACGGATACAATGGATCAACTGGACAAAGTATGTACAAAATAAGATTTGAAACGAACGAACCTGGTACTGTTGATCAATCTTTATTTGTTACTACCGTGATACCTCTGAAGCTTATAGACGAAATAAATTTTACAAGCGTGATCGGCAACTGCACGCTCGACACAATTCGCGGGTAAATAATATGATGGATGTATTCCAAAGATCTATGGACACTTCAGATCCCCTCATCTCAAGTATATCCATTAAGAAAAGGGCAGCTCGACATAAAAAAAACCCCCCTTCCGCGAGTTGTCATTGAACTTTTAGAAGCACCACATTATAATTTTCCAATAAATGTTCAGTCTTTGAGAAATGATTACAGTTTTCATGATGACTCCGACTCAGAAATAGATGATATAAATCCAAATGCGTTTGAATTAGATGTGGAAAACAATTAAAATATGAATTTTTCTAAAATTGTTAGACAAACACACAGACCTGTCTTTAAGTAAGAATTTAATCATAACAAATTTTGTTTCAATATTTAAAGCGCTATTCTTACCAAATATACCAAGTTTCAGCTCGATATTTGCGTTATTCGACTTTATGCCACTTATTTGGCAATTCAGCCCAGTGTGAAGTGGAACGATTCCACAGTACATTTCTAGAGATAGCCAGATGCATCAAAATTGATAAACAACTTAATGATACGTCCCAGATCATAGTAAGAGCAGCAATAGAATATAATAAAACAATTCATTCGGTTACAGAAGAAAAGCCAATAGACGTTATCCGTGCACAACACACTGATTTGCGGGAAAATATTAAAGACAAAATAAACAAAGCCCAATAAGATCAACTCAACAGATGCAACCCAGATAGGCAACATAGGGTATACTTATTAAGGGGAGGGTGGTCCATAAGGACAATTTGAAGTAATTGTGATCAAGTTCTTTATTTGCTACATCAAACCACAAAGTCAAACCTTGTTTACATTCGCCACAGGTTAATCACGATAATACTGTCGGTCCTAGCCGCAGCAGGAGCACGCATTACCGACTACTCCAATGCAAATTACGTAGTAGACATAAAACATGTTAAAAATCTTTTGTCCGCGTTAATGATACACCACAGGTTAGCAAGAAATCTGGATTTCTTGGACACAGCGCTAAAGGTTGTGGCAGGAACGCCTAGCAAGAAATAGAATGCTTATTACAGAAATTCAGGACCTTATACTTACTGTTACACTTGCCAAATGTATTATAATAAACCCAGCTATTTTTGATCAAGATTTAAAATCTATTTTTACCGAACAGTTCACAACATTAAAATATTTCAGTCCGATAGCACCATCCATATAATTACCCTAGAATTAAACTTTTATGTAAGAAGGTCATTATTTTCCGTGATACATATTCAACAACATATTCACTTTTGTATAACCATTTAAACAATAAGGAAACATAACTCCGGCACTTGGCCGTAACACAAATTATAATCTCTAATATATTGCTGATCCACAAGGACAGTGATTCAGATACTTCATCGTACCTCATTCTAATCAACCTAAATCATCTCATATAAGGATCCTATCAACGGTAACCATCAACAGGAACCAGTGTACGGACACAACATAATAATTTATATTCTTTGTCTAAGCTGAGTCGAATCAACCATGTCCGTCTGTCCGTCGCTGCGTATACGTTTTACTCAGCCATCTTAAGAGCTATAGCGACAAAACTTGGTATTTGAGGTCTTTATAGCCCGGGTAAGTTAAAGTATGAAAATTGTTAGGATCGGACCACTATATCATATAGCTCTAAAAGAAACATTTCCAAAATTAGAATATCCCCATGAAATTAACCAATATGATAGCATTGGATCTGATCGGAAAAATAGAACAGTTAACATGATAAATAGTTACAGTCAATATAAATCGGTTCAAGCGCTGCCGGCAGCGCTGCTTGCTGCGTACTACATCATCATCAAATCAACTGAACCGCAACGCTCTATGAACTGTTTGTGTATGCCCGCCGTTCTTTGCTTAGGAAATTATGTAATCAAAAGAAAAAAACTACCACATGTAAGAAAAACTTGTAGTAAAAAGTAGAGGTAGGCATGGGATGGGTTTTTGTCGGGTACCCGTTTCGCTCAACCCGAAAAAAAAATTAGAAAATAAGTCAATAAACTTGTTGAGAAATTACTCTACACTGATTCACATCATTTAGTATTCACCAAACCCACACCCCCCGCATAGCGAACGAAACGGGTAAACGTACACACGGGTAACCCGTGGGTTTCGGGTAAGTCGGGTACCCGTGCCCATCTCTAGTAAAAAGAGAAATAATGTTTTGTTTGTGTATTGATGAATTGAGTTGCAGCGAAAGAAATCTAAAAATATTATTGCCAAGGACTGCAAGGATATACATACACATAGAGATGGGCACGGGTACCCGACTTACCCAAAACCCACGGGTTACCCGTGTGTACGTTTACCCGTTTCGTTCGCTGTGCGGGGGTGTGGGTTTGGTGAATACATATGTATATGTAAGTACATACATATGTATGTACACATAGCTTCTTTGATGTTTTTTTCTGAAAACAATAAAGCCGACACTGATCGGTCTATTGCCGATATATTAGCTGATTTTTTAAACAACTTATTATTGTTGTATTATTCAAAAATGTGTAATTAATATTTATTAATGGATGAGTTTCACGAAGCTACGTTAACTCCATCGGTAATGTGCATAAGCACGATTACTCTCACATTGGCGGCTTAACTCTTCCTTCTTTTTAATTACTCTTCCATGGCCATGGGCAGCATCAAGAATCTCCCAAGCTAGTTTTTCAGGTAATGAAACTTTACGATCCTTTTCACGCGAAGCATCTAAAAGCCACTTCATAGCCAAAAAATACGACTTTTTGTTGGTCAGAGGAATAGGCACATGATATTTGACGCCGCCACGTTTTATGGAGGACAATTGTAGCAGAGGTCTGCAATTCTCGACAGCCTGAATTAAAAGGCTTTCTGCATCAGTTTTCGTTTTATTGTATCCTGGTGTTATATAAGAACCCTCTAGTTGAGTTCGCTTTATCATTTCGAACGTCTGAACCATAAGCTTTCTTGATAGAAATCCTTCCCCATTTTTCGTAATGTAATTTATCATTTTCTGTTTAATTTCTCCATTAAAAATTGTATCCGATGAATTATTGAGGGCCCCCTTCGTTGGTATGTGACTAAGTCTTAACAGTTCAGTACGCTTTAAACATTGGGCGTCCCTTTTGTATATTGGATCTACATAATGTTGGGGATACATTGACATTAAGCGACCGCACCTGAAAATGAATTTTTAATATGATTGGGCGTCTAAAAACATAACGCTTATCAAGACTGCCGACGCACCTCCATGTGTTAATTGATATATTTTTTGACCAAGACATGCTGTATTTACAAACTTAGAAAACCATCAACTTCAATCAATATTAAGTTATGCAATATGTAGAGAGTTATGTTTAGTTGTTGAAATATCAAAACATCTGCGTTTTGATATCTTATACCCGATTCCCAATAGACAGCATCTCTATGGGCGAAGGTGTATGACACCTTATTCTCACTGACGACCATCATCCACACACTGGAATATATCCCCTGGCACCGTCTACTATCTCTTAGCAGCTAATTTCACAGCTGCCACCGGTTGACTTGTAAAGTGCAGCGAGAAAAATAAAGATGTATTATTTCTGCAACTGCTGTAACATAAAAGAGATAAATATTTAAGATGCATATATGGTTAATGTCTAATAAGATGTTGCATTCATGCAGACGTCTAATATTTAAAGACTTTAAATAACCATATTACATATGTACATATATCTACATATATCCAAATGCTTATGAATGTATATAATATGTGTTAATAGCTTCCCTTCAGTAGCTTTGAAATTCTGCAACGAACCTTTTGCCTAGATTGGCCAACAATTTTGTTTCTTTCAGTTTGCTGTTTGCTATTCATGTTTCAGTGAATGACAAATTTTTAAATCTGCATTAGGGAAGTATCGGAAAAAAAAAATCATTAGGGAAATATCCAGTCGAACCGCCTGAGATAGGATCGTTTTTTTTTTCTATGTTGAAATAAATGTTAAAAAATAAAATGTTTTTGTCACATTAGAAAATTTACTACTAGGGGACGGGGCCCAGCTGTAACTCAGGCTTAGTTTTGACATTCTCAAATATTTTTGACATGCGGTATTGAAAGACAGTTTGAGCCCTGTGAATCATGTTCTTAAGACATTCTGCAGTTTTTGAATGTTAATAATCGTATTCTATATATGCGTACCAAACATGGTGTTGAAAATCGAGCAAAAGAGTTTTTTTGATATTTTTAAAAGTACCAAAATTTTGTGAAATTAACCGTGAAAAGGTGGGTGTAATGCATCAAAATATTGTACTTGCCGTATATTTTGTGATTCTATATATATATATGTGGTGTCTATAAAAAATACATATACATGATATATACATACATACATATGTAGTTATGACTCAGCTGGGGTGTCCAGTTATTGCGCACTTTTTTTGCACTAGGATCATGTAGAACTGTCAAATTCGTACATTTTTGTTGTTGTTTGAAAAAAAGGAAAGAAAATTTACATTATGACACCAGTTTGTCGGAGAATATTCTTGAAGGTCTCGATCGGGAAGGTTTGGAAATATTTCATTTGGTAAAAACACTGATTAAGTAATGTTTCGGAATTAAACGACTTCATATAGTTTAAGTCAATATTCAGGCCATTTTCTTTTGTGTTCTTCATTATTTTTGCTATTGAAGGTCTTCATAATAAACAAACCATTAAATCACAACAATTGTTTATGACAGGAATTGTCATATTTTCTCATTTTCAGTGAATTTCTTAAGGCTGGTTCCTTTTTTTTTTGGCCTTTAAAAAGATTTCCAGATTAAATCTGTTCCAAAATTTTTGAGTAACTCAAATAAAAAACTTTCTTTGGAAAAAAGTTGCGTTTGGTTAATATCTAAATGTTAAACTTTTTAATTTTTCATTTCCCGGAACTGAAGAAAAAATGTTGAGTTTTTTCAAAACCCGGGTCACACTTGAATTGTTTTTTGAATATCTAGCAAATTTGTATTCTTATTAGTTTAAAAATCCTAATTGTATTTTTAATCCAGTGATTGATTCTCAGCGAAATTAAACTTGTAAAACCTGTGTATTCTCCGATAGATGGCCAGATGAAAAGAGTCGTACATTATATGTAGCTCTGTATAAAAATGCCAAAAACTCAGAGTCCCCTAACTATATTCGCAATTGCAAAATTTTTGCAGCTCTGTTATTTCGCCATCCCAGCATGGATTTCTGAAACACAGATCTATAACCACTTACCTTTTAGAATTGACGTCTTTGACAATCAATGAATTCAAACTGTCAGCAAGGCTTATGATTCTGTTATTCACGCTCTATTACTTTCTAAGCTGAACGACATCAGGTTTCCGCCTTTCTTGAAAGAAAAGATACTTTTTAAGTCTTTTTATTCTTAATCCATTTTTGTGACATCGGGTGACATGGATTCATATAGTCGGCTACAAGCTGATCATAATAATTTTAAATCCTTGGGCCAGTTTCATATATTCCATCAGTACAACACTACCAAGTGTTAGGTAGTGACTTTTCATCGTAACACTCCTCAGCTGGTCACTTATTTTTTAAACAATAGTCCTTTACATTATCTTTATAGTATGTACATATATTTGTATATTCACCACCTATTTTTAGCCACGGTCGCAAAGGTCATGGGTGTTCTCGATTTCATTAAAAGATGGTCGAAAGAATTTGACGAACCATATACAAATAAAGCTCTTTTTACTTCGGTCCTATTTACTGGGCGTCCTATTTGAGACTGCTGGTGTTTCATTGGTTACCTCAACGTGAGTCGCACCATAGCACATTGAGCCAGATTCACTTTTTTTGGCATAAACTACATTTCAAATGCTAGAGAGCTAATATTTGGCAAGCACATAAGTCAGATCAAAATAGAATTTTGAATTTTTTTTTTTTGGAATATACCACGTTTTTACCGTTATCCGCCCAAAATTGTAAAAATTACCCCATACTTTTGCATACTTTTAGGCATTATTTTAAAAAAATTTTAAGCCTTTTTTAGTAAATAGCATGTATAAAATAATTAAAGGATGTCTACACAGTTTATTTTTTTTTCAAGCAACCCTTTAAATCTTCAGATGTAGTCTGAAAATGGCCCAATAACCAATAACTGCGCATTTTTGAATGGAAAATTTCTTATTATATTTATGTATAAACACACAAATTAGTATAATCTACCATTTAGTAAGATGAAAAAAATGAACATTAATCTGAGTATTCGACCTGCATATCCAAGGAAATGTCACTGTTTTCGTGATCCGTATCCAAGTCGCTATCATCGCTGCTTGATAACATTGTTGTTATTATCATTTAATGCTTCTAAAAGTTCGATAACTTTCTTTGGTAGTAGGTTTTTCTTATTTTGAGCTAATCTTTTGTTAATATTAATGCTTGAAAGAAATGGGTCAGATGAATCCATTTATCTATTGAACACATCCGTTATGTTATTGATACGAAAATTCCGTCTTGCGTATGATCGTCTATCACGTTTATAAAGTTTGTTGCGCGCTTCAGATGCATTTTCCCCAAAACAACCAATAGGTAATACTGATGACGTGTTTTTGAATGCTCTTCTTGCGATATTGCCGTCATTTGTATTTCCACTTCCATTTGCTCTTGGTTGATCCACGTGTAACCCGAATTCTCTCCAAAATAATTTTTGGATTTCTTTTTTACGGGACATCATTTCATCTTTTTTTTTTTTATCCCTTACTTGCCACTTTTGAAGGTGTAATTTATATGAGATGTGAAGTACGAATTCAAAAAATCTTATCCATGCATGTACTGATGCCGTGTTGAAGATTTTCAGATTTAGACGCATAGTTTGAGAATTCAATGTGTTGCGAATACATCTGGCAACCTGCTTTGTCACCCGGCCATCTGGCAAGCCTATATGCATGGGGTGCACTCTCGTATATGGCACCGTCGTGTGCCGGTCGTTCTTCTCTTAGTTCTACCACAAATAATCTATTCACTACTAATATACTTATATCCATCAATAACTCTGTAAACCTATGAAGTTGAATAAATCTCAACAGGTTATGGGCCCAGAACACTTCCACTGCGCCAATAATTCGATGGATATATAGTGAAAAGAACGTAAAAAGTGTAAAAGATGTGGGGAAAAAGTTCTAGAAAGATTTTTGTGTCTCGCCTGTGTGGCGCCGAACTGCCGGTTTTTTTTACGTTGCTTGTTTAGCTTCTCGGTTGGCTTTGCTCGTGTAGCAGCTAAGTCAAGAAAAAGAAACACGCAAAAGAGAACACAATAGAAAACAGTTAAGAAAAGAGAAACAGAACATAAGAAATGAGTGTCGCAAGTGTACGTATAGAGCCGTTAGGCAAAGAAAATTTTGATACTTGGAAAATTCAAATGGAAGCACTTTTGATCAAAAATGATACTTGGAAATATGTGATCAATACATGTGTAAAAACAGAACAAAATGCTGCACAGTGGGTGAAAGAAGATGCTAAGGCAAAATCTGACTTAATTCTGGCCATGGCGACAACAGAATTAAAAAAGAACAAACAAGGCAGCAAAATGTCCCAAGAAATTTCCGAAAAACTCCGGAGGAAACAGTGAGTCATATTCAAGTATGTACATACAAGAAGCGAATCTTACACGCGCAAGCTTAAAGGGATGGTGCCTGGACTCTGGGGCAACATCACACATGTGCTCAGAAAAGGAAAGATTTAATAAAACGTATGCAGAAAAATCGCAAGAGTTAAAACTAGCAAACGGCGAAACTACAGCAATCAATGGAATCGGATCGGTAGCTTTCAAACCAAACTGTAATTTTTCTGCAAACCTTTTGAACACACTGTATGTACCAGATATTAGAGAAAACCTACTGTCAATAGCGAAGATATGTGACTATATATGTGACTTCAATGTGCTATTTAAGAAAAATTTTGATGAAATAATACAGGTATCCAATGGGCAAGTAGTTTTTGTTGCACATCGAAAACATGACCTATACCATGTCGAGGAAATGGGTGAAAGAAGCCATTTAGCAGTCGGAAATAAAACAAGTATCAGAGAGTGGCATGAGCGTTTTGGGCTCATAAACGAAAAGGATTTAAAAGATGTCATCCAAAAAGGAAGAGTACATGGAGCATGCGTAAATATAAATGAGAGTCTACCAATCTGCGAAGCATGCATTAAGGGGAAACAATCGCGAAAACCGTTTCCTGCATCCGACTCAAAATCAAAAGAACTACTAGAACTAATCCATAGCGATGTATGTGGACCAATGCGAGTGAGTAGTCATGGAAGTAGTCGATACTTTGTTACATTTATAGATGATTTTTCGAAATGGTGCGAATTG
>JAECWI010000202.1:0-59861 GCA_018150345.1 Drosophila equinoxialis
AAATAGCTGTAAAAATTATTGTCCTAATGAAAACGATAGAAGTAAAAATAATGAAAAGAATAGTTGTAAGAATGACCGACTTGCTAAAAGCGTTAGTATAAAAAATAATCAAATTAATGAAAAGGATAGTACTGAAACGAATAGAATTTCTGAGAATGATGGCATGCAAAATGATAGAGTTAGAAAAAATAATAATGATAAAGCAAAACTCGCGGAAAATAACGAGGCTTAAAAAGAAAGAAATTATAGAAAGAAACGATAGAAATTATACAAATGTAAAAATAGTAAATAATGATCGTAAAGATGATGAAAGATAATAGTGCGAAGCAGGAATGTCAAGAAAATGCAAAAAGATCGGTCGGAAATTTAGAGTCTGAGAAGAATGAGTATGCCGAACACAATGAGAGTAGTTCGCTAAAAATCAACGATAATTGTAACGTTAGTTTAAGAAAGGAACTCATCGATATTTTTAGTCAGTTTTATGTCAAAGTCAAAAGACCAGAGCATCTGTCAATTAAATGGGAAATGAAACTAAATTTTGAGAACACGAAAACCTTTAATTATTCCCCGAGACGTTTGTCATTTGCAGAGAAAGCGCAAGTCCAAAACATGCTAGATGAGTATATTCAAAATGGAATTATACGAGTAAGCGAGTCAGAGTACGGATCACTAATAGTACTTGTTAAAAAGAAATCCGGAGAACTTAGAATGTGTGTAGATTACCGAACCCTTAACAGGAACATGCTCAAAGACAATTACCCCACACCTTTAATAGATGATCTTATAGACAAACTTTCGGAAAAGAGAAGTTATATTTAAGAAATGGCTTCTTTCACGTCTTTATGAAGACTCTATCAAGTATCCGGCGTTTAGAACACCGATGGGTCAATACGAATGGCTTCGAATGCCATTTGGACTACGAAACGCACTCACAGTTTTCCAAAGATATGTTATCAAAATTTTTGCTGATTTAGTTCGAGAAGGCAAGGTTTTAATTTACATGGACGACATTTTGATAGCAACAAAGGATAGTAAAAGTCATTTAGAAAGTTTCAAACGTTTAGTTGCCAACAAATTTGAATTAAGAATTGACAAGTGCGAATTTCTTCAGGAAAAAATTAAATATTTAGGATACGTGATAACAGGAGACGGCATCGAGCTAGATCCAAAAGTTTTGCAGGCAGTTAGCGATTTTCCAGTACCGGCTAAAACACATGAGGTACACAGTTTCCTAGGGTCGTGCTCTTATTTTGTACTTGTACGATCTGGTGAGAAAATATAGAAAATTTGAGTTCGGTGGAAAAGAATTGGAATGATTTGAAAAATTAAAAAGAAATTTGCTAGAAGCCCCTATACTTGCTTTGTACAACCCGACCGACCCAACAGAGTTACACTGCTAGTGCCCTTGGTTTTGGTTCAATGGTTTTGCAAAAGAAGAAAGATAATAAGATGCACCCAGTGTTCTATTTTTCTAGGCGTATAACAGATGTTGAAGCCAAGTACCATAGTTTCGAACTTGAGACACTAACCGTAGTGTATTCATTGAAACGTTTTAGAATATATCTTTAAAGATTAGAGTTCAAGATAGTCACGGACTGTAGTGCACTTACTCTAGCACTTAATAAGAAAGAACTTTCTTCCAGAATAGCTCGATGGGCTCTTCTTGAAGACTATGACTATACCTTAGAGCACCGAGCCGTGATGCGCTTAGCAGAAAGACACATATACTCACCATTTATTCAAATTCATTCGAAGAGAACCTAATTATTTGTCAAAGTAATAAAGAAATTCTAATGAAACTACAGAATACAGAACACAAAGAAAGATAAGGAATCTCTTTCATTTTACGAAAAAGAAATGGAAAGTCATGTCATGTATAGTTCTCACGATCAGAAAGACCATATTGGAGTAGACAAATGGTAGATATTATTTCGAAAAGTTATTTGTTCCCTAGCGTTAAAGAAAAATACAAAATTGTTTAAAATGTATATCTTATTCAGATAAAAATTGAAAAGAGGAAGGCTTCATAACATTCCAAAGCAAACATTCCCTTTTGATGTCATACACATAGATCACTATGGTCCAATATATAAGAGCAGATCTTACAAGCACATATTAGTAGTAATCGATGCTTTCACAAAGTTCGTTCGTCTGTACCCAGCGAAAACCACAAAGTCTAAGGAGGCAGTATTAGCTTTGAACGACTATATATTTTGATGTCATCAGGCTTCAGGTCAATTGACTAAAATAAAAATAAAAAACCGCAGTTTTTAGTTTATTTTTTTACCGATATATTTCGGTTGCGCATCGGCAACCGTCTTCAGGGCACAGTGAAAGAACGGGTGTTCGGGTTAGATGCTCGTACTGGATTGAATATGGCGATTTACTGGAGAACCCTTCGTCACCTTCCTCAGTATGACCGAATTCGGTTTTTTGAAAAAAACCCATACCCCCCTCTCTTTTGTTCCCCCGGGGGTACCCGCCCGCCTTGCAACAAGTTGCAATTGCCTCGCTGGACATGTCTAAGGATGGGGGATGGCAGCGTTCTGGACCGCCAAGACACGGGTGGAAATGGAGGGGGAACTTTGGATGTAGATGGAGTAGGCGGCGCGATGACTGATGACCTCTGGATAGAAGTCCGAATGAAAGGCGGGTGCCTTTCGGGTCTTTGCTCTTTGGACGCTTTGGGTTGGATGTACGCGACTGAGCTGCCGATGTGCACGAGCGTGTGGTGTTGCTTGCCACATCGATGGCATCCTGCTGTGCTCCTGCAGGAACCTTTGGAATGCTCATGAGCCAAACAGTTTGGGCAGTATCCGTTGCTCACGACTACCCGTAGCCTGTCGTCAGCTAGTAGTCCTCGAAACTGTCGGCACTGACGGAGCGCGTGTGCCCCTTGACAAACGCGGCACCTGAAGCAATTGGAACTGCGTTCTAAATCGGATGGTGCTGCTGCCTTTAGAGACATCTTCGGACTGCTGGAGGAGGTGGACCGAGACCTTCTGGGTTTTCCAGTAACGGATCCACAGCGAACCCATCCGAACATCGTCTCAATCCCCACGAAAGAATCACCAACATTCTTGATGATTCGTTCCCCGAGGATAGTGGGAAGGAGCTCGGCTCCAAGCACCAAATCCACAGGAGCTTTTTGGTGAAATTGCGGATCAGCGAGCGGAAGGTTCAAGCGAATCCTGCTTCACCTTATTCGGGACGGCGCAGGACGGAAGAGCTTCAGCTAAACTAGGCAGCACCACGGCGACTGCTTCGAACTGTCGCAGCGGTTCGTCAGGAGGATGAAATTGTAAGCGGCACACTTTGTCGCCGCTACCCGCATCGCATTGCCCAATGCCGCGAATGCTAGTTGATACCTTGCAGTTTGGAGGATTAATCAATTCAAACATTCTTTGGGAAATAAAGGATGCTTCGGATCCCATATCAATCAAAGCGCGGATTTGAAACTGCTTGCCACGATGATGAATAGTTACCCTCGCAGTACCCAGGAGGCCAGTGTTGCGAGTGGATGCGAAGTAACTTCCCACGTTTACATGGGGGCTGCTGGAAGAATCGGAGGACGCAGGATTCGGAATTATACAAGCATCAGGTGCTGAGCTCTCTTGCACTTGAGTGGAAAAGGCTTCTGAGTTCGTGCCGTACGTTTTCGGCTCACGGAAGGAAAGGCCTCGCCCGCTAGAGCTATTCGGTTGAATGGAAACAAAAAACTGTGGCCTTGGACATTAGAGTGGCGCTCAGTTAGCACATTTGGCCCGAAGAGGAGTTTGGAAGGACGTTCCCCAACAAAAGGGTTGTTTTATAAATGAGAAAGAAAAAATATACTACCAGCCCCCGAAAAAACAAAAAAACCAAAAAAAAACCAAAAAAAAACTCCAATACCCCCCCAATTGGTAAATTTAAGAAATAGGAAAAGCCACAACCAAAAAAAAAAAAAACCGAAAACTCCAGAACCCCCAAACCGCGCACCCAAACAAAAAAAAAAAAAAAAAAAATCAAAAAGAATTAAAAAAAAATACAAAAAACAAAAAAAAAAAAAAAAGAAGAGATCGAAACGAAGCTGTAAGTGGACTGTATAATTTAAGGATAGAGGAGTGAGAAGGAAAAATGTCTCCTTTTTTAATGAACACAATGGATAAATGAAATTAGAAGAATTTATAATTTTCCTCGCAGTTGTGTGAATAATTATAAGGATATATAATCACTTGGATATTAAAATTTATACAATGTGGAAATTTGTTGAAATTTTTAAGAGTATAAAAAAAAACAAAAATATGGAGAAATTGAGATCAGCAGGATTACTTTTCAATGGAGGGCAAAAAACTCGGAATTAATTTTTATTAAACGGACTAGATAAATTTCATGGATCTGTGAGGAAAAAATCAAAAATGCACCAAGACAAAATACTAAGAGAGCCAATCGGAGTGGCTGCAATTTATTTTGTGTGGGTGGAATCAAATTGTATGTGGACATATGTACATACATATGTATATATGTAAGTATGTCGTATGAGTGTGCTTACCGCGGCAAAAATTATTACATATGTATGTATGTATTAACATACATATATATGTATGCATAAATAATTTATGCCGCTGGACTAATGATCAGCCCGTGGAGTGTGCTTTACACTTTAAGGAAAGGTAAGTGGTACTTTATAAACACTTTTACTTGCAGGTTAGAAAACAGCTGTTTTTACATGTACGTATATATATGTTATATATTGTACTACATATGTTTATGAATACATACCTGCGTTACATTCTTTTCTCTTTGAATCTGAATGTCTAAGTTCAATCATAACAATACATACATGTATGTACATACATATGTATTGTATATGCATATATATATGAACTTTTAGACATTCAGAATTTCAAAGAATGGGAAAAAGGCACTTCATAAACCATGTAACCTTTGGAACAGGTCAGGTATGTACATACAAGTATACAAAAGTGTGTAGGTCGCTATGGAAGAGCGGGAAACCTCACACTTTTATAAGTTTGCAATGGGATATAATGTGAATGAGATTTTTATTAAGAAATGTTGTACTTATCAGGAATTCCTCCGATGCAAGCTGGAAGAGCGGAAGGACATCCGACTCGAAGGACCAATGTTCGTAGCGGGGCGGAAGGATACAAATACGTCACAAGTGTTTGGTGGGTGCCAATTTCTTCAGGGGTCTGGTGAGTGAGGAATGAAATTGAAACGCGCGCAAAACTTCGTTTATAATTAATTTTGGTTTATTTAGTTTCTTTACAAAATGTCCCGACACACACAAAAATGTTTCGGGTTGGAAAAATACAATATCGGAAAAAAAGCACAGTTAAAGAACGGGTGTTCGGGTTAGATGCTCGTACTGGATTGAATATGGCGATTTACTGGAGAACCCTTCGTCACCTTCCTCAGTATGAGCGAATTCGGTTTTTTGGAAAAAACCCTACCCCTCACTCTCTGCTGTTCACCCGATGGCGTGAACAATTATATTACATTTAACAATCTTGTAACATACATTCTTTAACACGGCAGCACCGTTCGACTTGGAGTTAAGTAATGTTTGTCAAGTAAATGTCTGTATATGTGAGCACAGTTGTCGGTATCAGTCTTAAAGTTAAGTCGTGTGGCGCTGGGAGTATTGATGATAAACCTTTTTGTGTAGTGTCTAATTTTGTTGTCTCTTCGAAATTCGGTGCATGGCCACTAGTTGCACAGTGTGTCATTAAACCTGTTTTTGGTGTGTCTGAATAATGTCTCATTTTATAGTAAGATTTGTGTTGGGAAATCCTAGATTTTAATTTCGATTTTGTCGTCCCTATGTATATCTTATTCCACGGTATATTTCCTTGTCCATTGCATGGAATTTTGTATATTATATTGCTTCTAGTTGTCATCTCTATCTTGGATTTTGTCTTGTTGAATATATGATTAAGGGGATTTGTCACGTCTGTGTGCAATTTTTATTCCATCTTTGTGATAAAATTCCGAATGTGAAAGTCTTTCTGATAATTTAGGTACATAAGTGACAGATACGCAGCTTTTCTCATTCTTAGTTCTGTCGATGGGGAGTTTATGTTTTTTGAATAATGTCCTGATTACGTTATCCGGAAAATCGTTGTCCTTTAAAATATTTATTATTTCCTTCTTTGTTTCCTTATGGTATATTTTATCGGAAATGTTTAGCATCCGTTGGATACAGCTCCTTGATGTATTTATTATCATCGTCTTAGGGTGTTTTGAGTTGATATTGATGATTCGTCCTGATGCTGTTGGCTTCCTATACCATTTTAGTTTTAATTCGTTTCCTCGTCTGATGATCATAGAGTCCAAATACGCCAGTTTTCCATTGTCTTCCAGCTCCATAGTGAATTTAATATTCCTGTCAAATGAATTTAGGGTGTCCAGTATTTTATCGATGTCATCTTGATGTATTATTGAAAAAATATCATCTACATATTTTGTCAATAATCTTGGTGGTCTAGTGAGTTTATCCATGGTAGTGTCCAGAAGATTTTCCATATCGATGTCCGCAATGACTGGTGAGGCCGGACATCCCATCGGCATTCCTTTTAATTGCAAGAATGTTTGGTCCTTATAGGTAAAATATCTATTCTCTTGCAGAATTTTACTATTTCCATAAATAAAATTTTTGGTATCCTTGTGTGTTAAGGATTGTGTCCAATGCTAAATCCGTTGGTATGCTTGGCAATAATGATACCACGTCAAACGAAATTAATTGATCATCGTCACAAATGTAAGTGATATTTATATGTTGTTTGAATTCTATTGCGTTTTTTATGTTATATTTCGAGACCAATGTTATATTCCTTAAAATTTGTATAATGTATTTACAAAATCCATAGGATGGTGAGCCAATTGACGAACAAATTGGTCTCAGTGGTGTCCCTTCTTTGTGAATTTTTGGTAGTCCACATATTCTTTGAGAGACCGCCGTAGTTGTTGTCATTCTGTTCTTTTCAATCTTTGAAATAACCCCATCTAATGTAGTTTGTCCACCAAATTGTTGTTCTTTGTCTGTAATCGTGTTGTTGGATCTTTTTATTTCCGTTTTATTTCCTTTGTCAGATGTTAATATCAAAATATCGTCATGTTGTTTAAAAAATTTGTATGTCCGTTGAGTAATTTATTTATTTATTTATTTATTTATTTATTTACGTCAACTAAGTCAGCAGTCGACGAAAAAGCTTAAGCTAAAATACAGATAATAATTAATTCATGAAGGTAGCTTAGCTTTATGCACAACATCCCCGACCCGGTGGAGGTGTTTTATTTGCAACAAGGTGCCGGCTATGCCCCGATTCACAGCCAATGTGATCAGGGATGAGTTGCAGCCAATCCAATATCCAGTCCAGAATACTTTCAGTGGTTACGCTGTAGATAATTAAAAAGTATAGCGCGAAGAGAAGTGACAGATAGATGAGGAGAAATAAGGTGAGAAAGGTTGTTAAAAGATTGGCAAAGAACACGAAGAGGTTCGTAAAGAGAGTAGTTAGTCAGACATCTACTAAGGTGAACAGGAAAGAAGTTTCTGGTCCGACGTGAGGGAACACAAAAATATAGCGTATCTAGTAAATTGGTAGAACTGACTTCGCCGTTGACTACTTTATGTAGAAACAGAATCCCAAATACGAGCCTACGGTTCTAAAGTGAAGGAAGATTAATAAGAAGAAGTCTGTCAGAATAAGAAGGTAGGCGAAGATTCGGGTCCCAATTAAGACCGCGTAACGCAAACTTAAGGAATTGCTTCTGTACCGATTCAATACTACGCTGGTGAACATCATATTGAGGGTTCCACACTGGTGAGCAATATTCTAGAGTAGGGCGAACTAACGAAGTGTATAAAACCTTTGTCACATATGGATTATCAAATTCTTTGGCCCAACGTTTAATGAAGCCAAGAAGACTGCATGCTCTATTAACAATTGAAGATATATGAATATTAAAAGAAAGTTTTGGGTCAAACATAACGCCTAAGTCTTTAAATGATGGTACACAATCTAACAGAACAGACTTAATAGAGTAATGAGCTAGGAACGGCGACAAACGACTGAAAGTCATAAAAGAGCATTTAGAGGCATTAAGGTGTAATTTATTAACGTGACACCAAACACAGAACGCATCGAGATCTGATTGCAAGTACTGTTGGATAGAAGGATCATTATATGAATAACAAATCTTGACGTCATCCGCAAACATGAGCACGCGTGAATGAGCCAAGGCCAAAGGCACATCGTTTATAAACAAGGTAAATAACAGTGGGCCCAGATGACTGCCTTGGGGAACACCTGACGTAACTCGAACAGTTTTAGATATCGAGGAACGAAAAGACACCTTTTGGGTTCTGCCAATAAGATACGACTTTAACCAAGCCAATAGTTTCGGGGAAAAACCCATGATGTTAAGTATCATGAGAAGCATAGAATGATCAACCGTATCGAAAGCCTTACTAAGTCAGTATAAATAACATCAGTTTGACACTTTTTACGAAAGCCATGGTGTACAAGGGTAGTCAATTCTAAAAAGGTTGGAGCGATAAGCGACGAACGACCTTTCATGAAGCCATGCTGACAAGCAGAAATAGTGGATCTGGATAGGTGTTGAAGGGAAGACGTAATAATTTTCTCAAACAGCTTAGGTATTGCCGAAAGTTTGGCAATGCCACGGTAGTAAGAAATATCCGATTTGTTACCCTTATAAAAAAGCGGAATAATAAAAGATTCCTTCCAAATATCAGGGAAGCGACAAGTCTCACTCGATATAAAGAATAACCGAGATAAAGGCTTAGATAGGGAAATCGAACACATTTTAAGGATGCAACTAGGTATATTATCAGGCCCGGGTACGAAGGAAGACGTCATAGATGACATAGTGACAACCTAGAGATAATACAGTCTTCAGTAATATTAGGAAAAAACATACAATTTAAATGTGGAATTGTGAAGGGATAAGGTGTGGGATCCGAAGCAGTAGAAGAATAAGTCGACTGAAAGAATTTAGCAAACAGATCTGCAATATCTGAATCACTATTAGCAGTCTGGTCATTAAGTCTGAAGGTGGAAGGTAGTAAATTAGAGCGTCTTTTGGAATTAACAAAGTTATAAAATCTTTTGGGGTTCTTATAAAATTCAACCTTACAGCGAACGATATATTGTAGATCAATAATTTGCATAGTCAAGTCGCGAACCAGTTTTTTTAAATCTTTTAAAATATCTCGATTTAATGTTACGGCGATTAGAGAGCCTACGTGTGAACCAGACTGGCGCACTGGAGACGGTAGAGACATTCACGTAAGGAACGCATTTATCAATTAGAGAATTAAGAGCAGAGTAGAAAAAAATTTACTGCACAATCTATATCACAGCACTCAAATAGAAATGACCAATCAAAAGAGAAAATAAGGCTGTTAAGAAGATTGAAATTTGTTTTACGAAAACATCTACGACGAGAATTTGAGATGTTATTGAATGAATTATTAACGGAATTGTAAGAAATAGTAATTTCAATGGTAGGGTGATAAGTATCTTCAGGCTTCACTAGGGGCTGTGTTTGTGATACAGCACTAACAGTGGGATCAGAGACAAAAACAAGATCGAGGATTCTTTTAGAAGAGTTAAGAAAAGAATTCAACTGATATAGCGGACATCCAAGTAGGCTATCAAGAAAAACATGTTGAGATGAGGGAATTAAGAAAGATAGATTATCATCAGCAAGCCAAGAAACATTAGGCAAGTTAAAATCACCTAAAGCTATAAAAAAATCACGATCTTTAAGACGACTAAAAATAGTTCGCAAAGCATCAGCATGGTGCATGTAGATCATGATATCAGAAGTTGGAGGAATATATGAAGAGATATATAAGCTAAAGTTAGAACATGTAACTTCGACGCAAATAAACTCAACACCTAAGGGGAGATCAATCGGCACAACACTTGAACACAGATTCGAGTTGACAGCAATGAGTACTCCACCGCCAAGTCGACCAACACGATCAAGCCTATAGGAAATAAAGTTATCTAGAAAGAATTTCATTATCCAAAACAGAGGAATTAAGCCAAGTTTCAGAGAAAGCTAATATGTCAGCCGAAAAGGTTAAGCTATCACAAAATAATTTCGAGAGCTTGGTAAGAAGTCCTCTTACATTTTGATAATGAATGCAAAGACTAGACGTTATTAGTTTTTTGAAGCAGAAGATACATTAGGAAGGTGGACAGGCAAAGTTATGGGTCAACCATAGCTGAGAAATACTCAGTTGTTACAGTAATTTTAAAAGAGGAGATTTCGTGAGGCCTAGAAAACTTAAACTTTTGAATTGAAACCTTAGCAGGGCATATATTACCAATGTAAGCTGCCACAGACGATTCAGAAGTATCTGGAGCAAGCCTAGAGATAAATAATTGTTTACGATGAGGCACTACAGTTAGTGGAGGCGGAGGAGCATTGGGATCCGCAAGTGATTGAAAGCCAGCATGATCCAGTAATTGATCAGAGTTCCCGTGAGGGATAGATTGAAGTACACCAGGGCTTGTAGTGGGTACATCAATCTGAAAAGAAGAGCATAAAGAGGGACAAGAAGATGGTGTAGGCGAAAGTAAAATGGGAGAAGATGTAATAGAAAGTGCGGGCGACTGCTTATGAGGCAACTCAAGGGTACATTTCTTGGGCAATTCCTTAGAAGGTGGACCAAACTTGAATTGCGACAATAAATGTATGCTAGAATCACACTCATTAGACAGCTGTTTGGCCATTTTATTTAAAGAAAGAAACTTTAAACGAAGATCCCTGTACATTCGGCTAAATTCATAGGAGTCCAGCGCATTAAGCCAAGCTCAGGCTTAGACACAGACAAACCAGAAAATTTGTCGTAGTCGCGGCCGTTGAGGCCAGCACATTTTAATGTGAATAAGATTATCGCAAAGCCAAAAGATATTGCTCTATACTGATCGTCAAAACGATAAGAATGCTTGCAAGTAGGTAGACAACAAGCCATTGAAAAGCCAAAAGAAACACAGGGCAAAAAAAAAAAAAAAGAGAGTGCAAGAACAGTTATAAGACGAGCTTTGAGAGGCGGCTTTACAAAAGTGATTACGCGGGAGAGAAGCTGAGCACAAGCACAAAGCAGAGAGCACAACAAAACCACTAGCACTGATGGTATGATAGGGGGCGATGAGGGGAGCAACTGCAGAAGCAATGACAAGAGAGCACAATAAAAACAAAAAAAAAAAAACAATTAAAATGCACCAAACACTAATCACGAAAAAAAAAAAAAAAACTGTTTAATTTGGCGAATTATGCAAATAAAACACAAGGGTTTCAAGGAAACGACACCAGCGAAAGCAAAAACAAACTAGGCACAATTAAAAATTGAGAGAAAACAATATATATTAATAAAAACTCAGGAGCTAAGCAAAAACACGACCGTCACGTCAGAGAGCAGAAGCTATTTGTCAAAACAGATCACAAAGCATTAACTTATTTGTTTTCAATGACAAATCCAAGTTCTAAGCTAACCAGAATGCGACTTGAACTCGAGGAATATAGTTTTACGGTAGAGTATCTTAAGGGAAAAGATAATTTCGTAGCCGACGCGCTATCGAGAATAACAATACAGGACTTACAAAATATACAAACCAGTAACAAAATTCTGAGAGTCACTACCAGAAATCAAAGTAAACAGTCAAATTCCTGCGCAGGAAAAGAAAAAGAAAATAAAATAAAAGAGTTGCAAAAGCAATCTTTTAATGCTTCTTAGCCCAATGTTTATGACGTCATTGTAAATGACGAAGTACGAAAGGTAGTGACCTTGCGAATAACTGATTGCATTTGCGATATGTATACCAATGGAATTCTTGACTTAGGTCAATTTTTTCAAAGGCTGGAAAAAGAAGCCGGTACACTCAATATCAGTCAAGTCAAAGTGGCACCGAGCGAAAATATCTTTGAAACTATTTCAATAGAATAAAGATTCTTTAAAGAAAAAATATGGGCAATAAGATTTTAAAATTTCTAAGATTAGCGCTACTCAAGCCGGTGACCCTATTATCAAATGATGATAAAGAAAAAGAGGCAATACTGTTTACGTTCCACGATGACCCTATACAAGGAGGTGATACGGGAATATTAAGAACTATAGCCAAAATAAAAAGGCATTACTATTGGAGGAATATGACACGAGATATATCTCAATATATAAAAAAATGTAATAAGTGTCAAAAAGCAAAGATAACAAAGCATACAAAAACTGCGTTAATTATAACTGAAACGCCACAACTGGCATTCGACAGGGTAATTGTGGATACGATCGGTCCACTTCCCAAGTCTGAACAAGAAAATGAATATGCAGTAACTTTAATCTGCGATCTAACAAACCATAATACCAATAAAAAAAAAAGTGCAAAAGCAGTAGCGAAAGCTATATTTGAAGATTTCATTCTGCAGTACGGTTCAATGAAGACGTTCATTACGGACATGAAGATTTATGCAAAAACTTGCAAATAAAAACCGTACTGTGGAGCGAAGCCACCGAACACTTAACGAATTTTTACGATCATACATTTCAGTTGACAAAATTGACTGGGATGTATGGACACGATACTTCGCAGATTGTTTGAATACAACACTATGGCACATGATTATTGTCCATATGAATTGGTATTCGGAAAAACTTCGACTTTACCCAAACATTTTAATAGTGTTGATAAGAAAAATCCACTATATAACATAGAAGATTATGCTAAGGAATCAAAATTTAGATTAGAACAGGCTTATAAAGGAGTTAGAATTATGTTAGAACAGCATAAGGCAAAGAATAAGGAAATATATGATACAAAAGTAAAAACTATCGAATTAGAAATAGGAAATAAAGTTTTATTACGTAATGATACGGGAAATAAGTTAGAATCTAAGTATTTAGGCCAATGCATCATAGAAGAAATAAAGGAGAGTGATAACATTTTAATTAAAGATACTGTTCAGTGAGAAGTGATGAGGGTTTTTTGATCCTCGGCGTCTACGGTCACATCAGAAGGGGTGACTAGTTTTTCTGATGGGCGCCGCCATTCCACTAGAGTACGAAATTTCAACCCGAACACCCGTTCTTTTTTGCATTGAATTTTTCTTCCTTTCGAATTGTATATTTTAACCCGAAACATTTTTCGTGTGTGTCGGGCAACCTCTGAATATTAATTATAAAGTATAAGTTTGTCTTAACCGAAGTTATCGCGCGTTATTAATTCACCACTCACTCACCACCCGAAGAAATTGGCACCCGCCAACCACTTGTATTATATTTTGGATCCTTCCGCCCCTCCACTAACATTGGTCCTTCGAGCCAGATATCCTTCCGCTCCTCCAGCTTGCATCGGCGGAATTCCTGATAAGTACAAACTACTAATAAAAGTGTGAGGTTTCCCCGCTCTTCCATAGCGACCTGCACACTTTATATATTGTATGTACATACCTGACCTATTCCAAGGGTACCAAGGGTTCCAAGGGGTTTCTTTTATGTTTTTCTTCTCAGCCGCACTTGCCCAAATTTTTCATACGTACATAGATATGTAAAACTCGTGGCATCACATGTACATGTATTTTCCACAGCTGTTCGCCAAGTCCGCGTAAAAAAAAAGCAAAGAAATTATTGAAGTGTTATAAAAAAAAAAAAAAAAAAGGAAATAGTAATCCAAGTGTTCACCGCGATTTCTTATGTGTTCGGATTATTTCCAGTGCCCAATTAATTTCCTCACGCGCGTATTCGCCCACCGGCATATCCACTTACATACATACATCGTCATATATTGATGCCGCACATATGTACATATCCACAACACATAATCCATTTCGGTGACGCACATTGATTTAACAAATCGAAATCACAAATTACTTACGCCTTTTTTGTGAACGACGCGCGTGCATACATCCATACATACCTACCTGTGTACTTACGCATGTACGTACATACATACATCAAAGAATCCGTCCATATGCACTGATCGTTTATTTTGTTTTTTGTTCTTTTTATTTTTCTTTACTCTTCGCACAACCACAAAGAGAAAAAAAAAATAATAATTAAAAACAATTAATACGATAAAAACAAAAAACCAAATTTAAGTAGTGGTGGCACGTGAGTCGAGTCGTGATATCGATAGGCGGCTCAAGCGCGCCAAATTCAAACCACATTATTTCCGACTCCCGGTTTTTTTTGCCCATATATATATATATATATATATAGAAATAAATACATATATGTTTTTCCAGCACTATCGTGCCCATATTTATATATCCACCCATATTTATAAATCATATATGACTTATCCGGCCAGTATTTTGCGCGCATATATAACCGCCCACATTTATAAATAAATCCATATATATATATTTTCTCCAGCACTATCGTGCCCATATTTATATATCCGTCCATATTTATAAATACATATATGTTTTTCCAACACTATCGTGCCCATATTTATATATCCACCCATATTTATAAATCATATATGACTTTTCCGGCCAGTATTTTGCGCGCATATAAAACCGCCCACATTTTTTAATAAATCCATATATATATATTTTCTCCAGCACTATCGTGCCCATATTTATATATCCATCCATATTTATAAATTATATATATAATTTTTTTCGACCAGTATTTTGCGCGCATATATATATCCGTCCATATTTATAAATATATATACATTTTTCCAGCACTATCGGGCCCATATTTATAGATCCGTCCATATTTATAAATTTTATATATAATTTTTTTCGGCCAGCAATTTGCGCGCATATATATCCGTCCATATTTATAAATAAATACATATATATTTTTCCAGCACTATCGGGCCCATATTTATAGATCCGTCCATATTTATAAATTTTATATATAATTTTTGCGGCCAGCAATTTGCGCACATATATATATCCGCCCATATTTATAAATAAATACACATATATATATTTTTTCCAGCACTATCTGGCCCATATTTATATATCCGTCCCTATTCACAAATTGTATATATAATTTTTTTTCGGCCTGCGCATATATATATATCCCGACCCAGATTTATATAAAACCACATATTTTTTTCTTGGCCTATACATCGTTTGCGTGTTTTGTCTAATACGTCTTATACGCGTAAGAGAATTCTCCCGCAATCCTGCGGGCACAGTGGGAAAATTCTTGCGCCCTCATACAGTCCACTTCTCTTTTTTTTTTTTTTTCGTTGTCTTTCCGAAATCAAAAAAGCGCACCAGCGCGGTCTTCGTCGGTAAGGACGTCCCCTGAGTATGTCCACGGAGCCGTCCAAGACTACGCCGAAGTCTAACAGTCTTTCGTCTCCCTCTGAAACTCCGGAGAAGGCTCGGCCTCCGAAGACTCCGGTGGTCGTGAAGCGTACGGACATTCCCCGCAAGTCCACGTCTGCTCGCAGCCTCAGCGAATCCCCAAAGTCCCGTCCGTCTTCGTCCAGCCTACCTAAAGGACGCATAGTCTCGACTAAAGACGCCAGCGAACTCAAAGGGCGTTCCAAGCTTTCAGTAGAGGCTCAGATTCCGCACGTTATTGTGACGCACTGTTCTGACGTTCCCGGTGAACCGGATACCTAAATACTTCCACTCTTCAGTACGCTTCAATGAAGGACACTCGCGCTCCCCTACACAAAAGCTCCGCCGATCAACGACAGTACACTTCTGCTTGGCTTGCCCCTTTATACTGATAGTGAAACACTTGTCAGAATTAAGGGTGAGTCCCACGGAGGCTAAGAAGCCTACCGTAGTATCCAACAATTTTTGAAGCCCCATCGGAGTTTCCGCAAATAGCACCAGATCATCCGCGAACGCTGCCGCGCTTGTTATGGTATTTCCGACTTTGGCACCAATCTCTTTGGGGTAGGACCTAAGTAATCTATCAATGATAAGATTAAATAGTATTGGAGACAGAGGGTCGCCTTGCTTAACGCCACTCGCAGGTATAAACACCTCTGAACTCCATCCTGCCCCATTGAGGGAGGTTCCGCCGCCCTTATACTGTTCTGCTATAAAGCTGACAAAATTTTCAGGAGCACCATAGGCCTGTAAGGTCTTGATAATGGCCTGGTGTGATACTGAGTCAAAAGCCTTACTGACATCCACTGTCGCAAGGTAACATGACTTCCACCTTTCATGATGCTCCCTTAAAATGAGATCAACTAACGTCGCATTATCAGCACACCCATCGGTAGGTAGGAAACCGCGCTGCCTTGGATCCCAGTTAACTTTAGAAGCCAATCGAGAAGCCAGAACAGCGTTTAATTGCCTGACCAAAACCGAGGGGACTGTTATTGGACGAAAGTCTTGCGGTCGATCTGCCTTCACAGTCTTCGGAATGAAGATAGTTCTGCGCCAGCCGGGTAGAGTATGGTAACTTGCCGCACCAGAGAATCAGGTTCATTATGCGTAGCATAATGCCCGAAGGTACACTCCTTGCTGTTCTTGGAGTGATACCGTTAGGACCCGGAGAACTTGACAACTTTAACTTATTTTCCCTCAGGTCGCGTAGCGTTATTGCTGACCAAACCGTCTCAAGCGAATGTTCCATACGGAATCTTGTGTTATCGCAAGAGCATGTGCTGGGATTTGTCATTATTTGTTTCCAATAGGGCTCCATTATATCTTGGTTTGGCATAACCGACTCATCTGTTCCATCAAGCAGGGATTTAATGCATCTCCCGGTATTCTTATCCCAACGACGCTGAACCTGTGCGTACTCTCGTTGTCTTAACTGTCTCCTGGTTTGACGTCCTCGCGAAATGCTCGGACGGATGGTGTGTGGTTCGTTTGGTGGTGGAAATATATCCAGGAGATAGTTGGATAAGCATTGGAGAGTGTTCTGCTTCCCTGCGGTCTGCGCACTATCTACGATAGATTGCAAGACCTGGGCTCTCCACCGGGGATCACATTCTACAGGGCGATAGCCCTGCAGTATCCGCAAGATTTCCCAGTTCGACTGTTCTTCTGATGGATTGATTGGTTGCGCTTCCGACGATGATACTTGGTGGTGTCGCTCGATTGAACTAGGGCGACGCTGTGAGGTATTTGAGTCCACTGCTTCTGGGGTGGGAGTAGATTGCCCTCTTATCTGCTCCAGTTTTGCCTTTTTTAATTTTTCGGGCTACGGTGAGTAAATACTTCCGCTAGCTTTTTTAGAAATCTCAAATACCACTTGTTTCGAGTCACCCTTTCTGCCATCATCCACGCTTCTTCGCTCCTGAGTTTTACATCTTCACGTGACGTTGTGTATCTAATTGTCTTTGTGTTGATGTGACATATGTACACTGAGGCTTCTCCTATTGAAGAGGCGCCGCAACAGTTCTGAAGGTTTACATGCTATAGTCTTCTTCAGGACTGTTTGTCACTGAGGTTTATTTGTGATAATTAGTCAGTATTACGTTTGACAAAAGAATTAATTAAAATTAATTAGTATTCTTAAAAATTTTAGCAAGAAAGTTCCACAATTGGCTACGTAACTAACTATCCGGGGAACAAATAACTATCATAAATGATAGAAACTCTATTTACCCAGAACGAGCACATAAACCATGTTATTGTTTCCCAATCAAGCCCGACTATCTCAATCTTCAGAGCCAATCCTTATCCCGAAGTTACGGATCTAATTTGCCGACTTCCCTTACCTACATTATTCTATCGACTAGAGACTCTTCACCTTGGAGACCAGCTGCGGATATTGGTACGGCCTGTTGAGAAGTTTGCGTATCCCCACCATAAATTTTCAAGGTCCGAGGAGAAAATATCGACACAACAGTATATGTCATGCTCTTCTAGCCCATCTACCATATCTCTCTGCGAAAGACTTCCATGGTAGTACGGCTATAAAACAGAAAAGAAAACTCTTCCGATACCTCTCGACGGCTTCTTTATGGTCGTTCCTGTTGCCAGGATGAGCACGAGGCCCATATTTAATAACAAACGGATACTCAACAGGTTACGGAATTGGAACCGTATTCCCTTTCGTTCAAAATTATTCAAGTGTTTTATTTTTTATATGATTATATCATTTGACATTTTTAAAACTTGAAAATTTTCGGCTTTCGCCTTGAACTTAGGACCGACTAACTCGTGATCAACCACTGTTCACACGAAACCCTTCTCCACTTCAGTCCTCCAAGGTCTCATTCGATTATTTGCTACTACCACCAAGATCTGTACCAATGGCGGCTCCATGCAGGCTTACGCCAAACACTTCTAAGCACACCATTGTACCTTCCTACTCACTAAAGTTTCAAAATTTATATTATAAATAACATAAATCATCTACTTTAGCGGTAATGTATAGGTATACAACTTAAGCGCCATCCATTTTAAGGGCTAGTTGCTTCGGCAGGTGAGTTGTTACACACTCCTTAGCGGATTTCGACTTCCATGATCACCGTCCTGCTGTTTTAAGCAACCAACGCCTTTCATGGTTTCTGTATGAGTTGTTAATTTGGGCACCGTAACATTACGTTTGGTTCATCCCACAGCGCCAGTTCTGCTTACCAAAAGTGGCCCACTGGGCACAATATATCATAACCTTAAACTTCATATCAAGAAAGTTAAGGTTCTTACCCATTTAAAGTTTGAGAATAGGTTAAGATCGTTTCGACCCTAAGGCCTCTAATCATTCGCTTTACCAGATAAGATTATTTTATATAACATTTCAATGCACCAGCTATCCTGAGGGAAACTTCGGAAGGAACCAGCTACTAGATGGTTCGATTGGTCTTTCGCCCCTATACTCAATTCTGACAATCGATTTGCACGTCAGAACTGTTTCGGTCTTCCATCAGGGTTTCCCTGACTTCAACCTGATCAAGTATAGTTCACCATCTTTCGGGTCACAGCATATATGCTCAAGGTACGTTCCAGTTAGAGGTATAAATAATATAAATATCATTATACATAACTATATAGAACGCCCCGGGATTGTGTTAATTAACTATAAATAGTTAAAAAACTAATCCCATTATTAGTCAAGTTAATTATGCTATTAGGTTTATATCCCAATAACTTGCACATATGTTAGACTCCTTGGTCCGTGTTTCAAGACGGGTCCCGAAGGTATCCTGAATCTTTCGCATTGTTAATCATACAAGTGCATATAATAAACACAGAAAATCAATGATAATCATGCTATTATATAATTCCGAAAAATTAACGCACTGTATTCATATAAATCTATCAACACTTTATCAAATTAATGACATTTATTCTATGTTAAAATGCAAGCAAATTAATTTAAATAAACTATAAGTCATATTTTATGATAAATTTGGTTCATGTTAATAGATTACAATGTCCTTATATGGAAAAAATGCACACTATTATTATAATATTATTGAAATATTACAACTCTAATGATGAATTTTCCATAATGGATATTCAGGTTCATCGGGCTTAACCTCTAAGCAGTTTCACGTACTATTTAACTCTCTATTCAGAGTTCTTTTCAACTTTCCCTCACGGTACTTGTTTACTATCGGTCTCATGGTTATATTTAGTTTTAGATGGAGTTTACCACCCACTTAGTGCTGCACTATCAAGCAACACGACTCTTTGGAAACACCATCTAGTAATCATTAACGTTATACGGGCCTGGCACCCTCTATGGGTAAATGGCCTCATTTAAGAAGGACTTAAATCGTTAATTTCTCAAACTAGAATATTGATGCTCCAACCGCATCTCACATTTGCCATAAAGACAAAGTGACTTAGTGCTGAACTATTTTCTTTTCGCTCGCCGCTACTAAGAAAATCCTTGTTAGTTTCTTTTCCTCCCCTAATTAATATGCTTAAATTCAGGGGGTAGTCCCATATGAGTTGAGGTTGTATATACACATAAATATATTAATTAATATATTAAAAACCATTGTAAATTTTAACCTTATTTGAAGAATAATATTATGACATAATTATTTTTTTACATTTCACATGATTAATAAGAGGCAATTCTAGATGAAAATTTTATATTTTTTATGCTAGACATTCCTCAGTATCATTTGATGTGAAAAAGAAAATTATACATCTTCGTTTTTTCTCATACATATGAGAGAGCCAATGTGTTTCAATTATTATTAATATTATGAATAATATGTTTTAATATTTCGTAAAATACTAAAACAACTTACTTAGCATAGACTTACAACCCTCAACCATATGTAGTCCAAGCAGCACTCTAAAATTAATTAAAGTACCATAACAGCATGGACTGCGATATGCGTTCAAAATGTCGATGTTCATGTGTCCTGCAGTTCACACGATGACGCACAGTTTGCTGCGTTCTTCATCGACCCATGAGCCGAGTGATCCACCGCTTAGAGTGATTAATAAATTGTTTGTTTATTTCATTACGTCAATAATATTTTTATTGAAAGAAATTAAAAATACACCATTTTACTGGCATATATCAATTCCTTCAATAAAACCTTAACCCAAACGAATGCTGCGAAATGTCTTAGTTAACATAATTGATTGAATACTGGACTTGATAATTTAAAAAACTTGACAAAATTAATTTTGTAAGCGATCTAAATTTACGTTAAACTTTAACCTTAAAAGCTGGTACAACATTGTAAATTTGAGTTGTTACTTTAACCATTGTATGCCCAAAACCAATAATGGCCAATACAATACGCAACGCCTGTATATTATGGTACATATACACGCAATATAAATAAAGATATACAAAAAATCATTTTCAATCTCGGGTCGGAATACATAATTTTTATTTATGGGTTGCCAAATCCATATAAAGAGCTAAATATTTCTACCGTCAAATTGTTATATAAAATTTATACTCTTTTTCTTCTTCATCAAACAAATTCAAATCAAACAAAAATTTTATTCATTTGACTTTTATGCTTCTTATCTTTAATTTTATTTTCATTTAATATATATCTTTACTTTAATTTGGTATTACACTTTACTTTAATAACGGTTGGAAAATACAATAATGATCCTTCCGCAGGTTCACCTACGGAAACCTTGTTACGACTTTTACTTCCTCTAAATAATCAAGTTCGGTCAACTTTTGCGAAACAACCGTAACACACAAGGCGTCAAAGTGATGACGTCCGGAGACCTCACTAAATAATTAAATCGGTAGTAGCGACGGGCGGTGTACACAAAGGGCAGGGACGTAATCAATGCGAGTTAATGACTCACACTTACTAGGAATTCCAAGTTCATGTGAACAGTTTCAGTTCACAATCCCAAGCATGAAAGTGGTTCAGCGGTTTACCCGGACATCTCGGTCTAGGAAATACACGTTGATACTTTCATTGTAGCGCGCGAATTATATTCGTTGAAAGAACGAATTTTAGTCACTAGATATCTTTAGATATCTTTATTTTATTTATTTAAATTTTAGATTTAAATTTTGTTGAATAAAATGATTTTTGTTCACTGGATATCTTTAGATATTATGTGTTTCTTTATTAGTTTGGAACTTAGACTTCTGTCTGGTTACAATTGAATCTTAAGACTGAAAATATAATTTTCTTTGGCATATGCAAATGCCCATTTCGTTTGTTTCATAAATTGCTGATCGAGCATTTGCAACGGGAGCGACGGCGACGCTTCCGTTGTTTATGCTTTTGAAATTTGATTTTGGTTCAAGTACTTCTGCATGATTATGCTGATCTCGTCGTTATCAACATTCCCATGCATAGGCTTATTTGTTTGTCCAGCTTTGGCTTGTTGTACAATTATGTTATTTGTTTGTGCGACTTTAATTGGTTTCATAACTCCTCCCCCTTTGATGAGGGATTCTCCTGGATTCCTCTTTTACATTTGTTATAGGAATATATTCCTATGAAGAGGAGTACAAGAGTAATTGATACTATGCCAAAACTGTTGGAAACTATTGTTTGTATTTTTATTTCTTTAATTGTTTTTGTGTTTTCTATTTCTTTTAATACGATTTCTTTAAACGTCTGTTTTTCGGTGAAGTTAAATGAGTTTTCCTCATCTTCTTCATTGGCAAATGATTGTATATAAATTTCTTGGTTATTTTTGTAGTATGTTTCATCTATGAGGACTGTGCAATTTGTGAATTCTATAAGGAAGTTTCCTCTTAATGTTTCGCTATTGGTAGTATTGTTGCAATTGTATTGAATTTCATTATCTTGTGCATTACTTATTAACAATGTTCCTTCGTTTATTAATTTTGTCTTAAATTCTACATCTTCTATCATTTTACAATTTCTTTTAATTATACAGTTAGAGCTAAGCTTGAGTTCATTTATTGTTTTCTGTTCCTCGTATGTATAAGTTTTATTCTCTGTTTTTATTACTCTTTCGGGACTCATGTCGATTCTTTTATTCTTCTGATTAGTTAGTGGGGTTATTAAGAATACTGTGGTAGTTATTATGTTAGTTGGTATTTTGATTGCTATGATTATATTAGTGTCGTAGGTCATGACACCCATGCGAATTAATTTAATTTTGTAAAAATCTATATTATAGAGTATAAACTCTTTGTTCGTTAGTATTGAGGGGTGAAAGAGGTTATATTTAGCTGACGCTATTGTGTCTAAGATGGTGTCTACTTTATCATGCAAAAATTTCAACTTCAACAGCTGGTCATGATACATTATGTCTGTTCTGAGCATGGTATTATATGTCTCAATGTTGTTAAGGGTTTTGGTTATTTTTTTCCCTGTCATCCAAAATTACCTCTTTAAGTGTGTTAATAGAATTTTGTAAGTCGTTATTTATTTTTACTTGTTTGTTAATATTGTTAATTATGTTATTTTGGTTTTCTTGGTTATTAAGGAGATGATTCATAATGATTTCCCTATCGTCATCATCCATGAGACCGGTGAGCCATTTCTGAGCTTTTCCTATTGCGTTGATAAGGCCGCGTTTTTGTCTTGCTAGCGAATTTGGGGTTATGGATCTTATTTTGATTTTTATAGTTTCTATCTCTGTATCTAGCCTATGCCTGTCTTTCTTAACCAGAATTTTCGTATTATTCTGGATTATGTTGGTTAATTCTAATATTTCTTCTGGACTTATTATATGTAGGACCATTTTGAACTCGCTAACCAGCTCCACCGTACTTTCCCCAGCGATATGAATCCGGTTTCAGCCTGGATCGGGGTTATGTTGATCATTGCCGCCGACAGTGTTGGCAACAGACACATGATGAGGAGTGTCAACGTTATCTGAAAATTTTGTAGGTCTTTTAATGTTTGTTGTATGGATATTTTGTAATTTTGTTTTCCTAAATTTGGGTTCTTCCTTGTGTCTTAGGTTTTTGTAATTTTTTATAAATCCTTCTGTTCTGGTTTCTATGTAAGTTTCCCTGTTATTGTTTAGCTTTGCTATTTTTTCAGCTTTTTGTGCTGACATTCTGTCATATAATTCTTTGTGATCGACTTTATGGTTTTGTACTTCGAACGGTGTACATTTTGTGGTGGTGTGGTGTGTATTGTTGTAAAAGTATACAGCTCTGGCCATTTGTTCAATTATAGGTCTTTTCTCTTCTATATTTAGTGTACGAATTTTCTCTGTCAATGTATTATTAAGTCTTTCGACATCGCTATTGCCAGTATGACTATTTGGCTTTGTTAAGTGGTATTCTATGCTTTCTTTTTCCAGGAATTCCCTGACGTTCAAGCTATTGAATTCGTTGTCGAAGACAAATTTCTGGACTTTCCCTTTAATGGACAACTGTTGAATGTGTTCTACTATTGTGATACTATTTCTATCGGTCAGTGGCAAGCAGGTGGCTTGTTTTGAGAATTTATCAATGAATATTATGAAGGATTGTTTTGAATTCACATATGTGTCCACATGTATTATCTCGTTGCAGGTTTTTGGTGTTTCTGTTAGATGGAAGTTGTTTTTAATGGGTTTCCTATCATATTTCCCACCACTGCAAACGTCGCAATTATTTATTATTCTGTGGATATGTGTTTTTAGATTGGGATGGTAAATTGTAAGTTTAAGTTTCTGATAGGTAGCAACTATCCCGCAATGGCCACTCTCGTTTTTATGAAACAGAGCTATTTGGGTGTGCAACTCATCTTCAGACTCTATGTCTGTAGCGAACCTGGTACATTTTACGAGCTTTACTTTTGGATTGGAAGTGTATTCCTTTGTCAATATTTTTTGAAATTGGTAAAATTCATGGTCGCTTAGGTGTGAAAAAACTCCTATCTTTCCTGCTGTTATTTCTCGTCTGAGGATGTTTACTGCTTGGTTGTTTTCCAAGTCTTCTTTGCTAATATAAATTCTCTTTCTGCCAAACACTTGTACTATGGTGTTGGGTTTCTTTTCTGTGAAAATTATTTGTGTTTTGAATCTGTTGACTGCCGTTTCTAGTATGGACATGTTAAAACCCTGATCCTCTTCTTTAGAGTGAACCGTTTCAGCCAGGGATTTGTTGTCTTCTTCGTCTGTTGGTTCGACCTCCATTAGGTTAATTTCGTCTTCTTTAATCCTACTCAAAAAATCAGCAATATTATTATTTTTTCCTTTTATGTATTCTATATGGAACTTGTACTCCCTAGATTAATGAGCCATCTCTGCAGTCTTGGGCTTATATCTTTGCCCGTATATTTAGCCATCAGCCATTTTAAGGGTTGGTGATCGCTTTCGAGGTCGAATTCTCTACCATAAACATACGGTCGAAAGTACTTTACGGCCCACACTATGGCTAGAAGCTCTTTCTCTATAGTCGAGTAGTTGCATTCATGTTGATTTAATGTTCGGGATGCATATGCGATTGGGTGGCTCTCTTGCGATAGCACTGCTCCCACCGCGAAATTACTGGCGTCTGTAGTGACAGTGAATTTCTTGGAAAAATTTGGGTATCGTAGGACTGGACTGTTTGTAACTAGTGTCTTCAACTTTTCGAATGCAGCTATATAGCTTGGGTCATTAGTGTTGATCGTCTCGTTTTTCTTCAGATACCTTGACATGGGGAATGCTATTTTTGCATAATCCTTAACGAACTTTCTGTAAAATCCTGTCATTCCCAGGAATGATTTAATCTGTTTTGCCGTTTTGGGTAATTTTAAATTTTGTATAATATTTACTTTGTCTGGGTTCGGTCTAATACCGTGAGTGGTCAGGATGTGGCCAAGAAATTGTGTTTCTTTCTTAAGGAAGTCACACTTATCTACTTGAATTTTCAAATTTGCCTCCTTCAAGGTTCTAAATATCTTCCTTAGGGTGGTCATATGTTCCTGAAGGGAAGTGCTAAAAATTAATATGTCGTCCATGTAGACGACACAGCTGTCATTAATATGATCTTTCAAGACTTCATTCATGAGCCTCTGAAATGTCGATGGAGCATTTTTTAGTCCGAATGGCATTCTGACAAACTCATAGTGACCTGACGGTGTTGAAAATGCCGTTTTTGGTCTGTCTTCCTCTCTTACGGGAATTTGGTGAAAACCCTTCGCCAGATCGAGGGTTGTGAAATATTGGGATCTACCTAATTTATCCAATAGAGAGTTTAGATTAGGGATTGGAAATCTGTCATCGACCGTGAATTCGTTTAATTTACGGTAATCAATGACGATTCTGAACTTTTTTGACCCTGAATTATCGAGTTTTTTCTCGACTATCCATAAGGGACTGTTGTAGGGTGAGTTACTCTTTTTTATTATGTTCTGCTCGAGCATTTCTTTTATCTGTCTATTTATTTCTTTTTCATGTATTTGGGGATATCTATATATTTTAGAATATAAAGGCCTATCCACTGTGGTAATTATTTCGTGGGAAATCTGGTTTGTTGCTGACAAAACGTCCCCCTCTTGAAAAAATAAGTCGTCAGATTCCGCTAATAGGGTTTCGACGGCTCGACGTTCCTCGTCATTTAAATGAGCGAGGTTGAAGCGATCTCGTATTTCTTCTTTGTTCACGGGTTGCAGAGCACAAACATTGTGCATTGCTTCTGGGTATTCGTAATCCAAAAAAATAAAATTTTCTATCGAGTAATTGTACATATCGCTCTGTGTTGTTGATTTGAGCATTGAAGGCTTTTAAGAAATTTTGGCCTATTATTGCCGAGAAATTTTTGTTTGAGAAATCTATAAGTTTCCACTGTAGTGTCCCCGAGTAGGGTATCTCTTTTGGAAGTGGCGTTGTTACGGTGTATTTCACGACGTTAGTGCCGTTAAGAGTTTTATAAGAGCATGGTTTGTTGAGTTCTGTTTTGGGGTATTGAAATTCGAGAATTTTTGATTTTAAGATGCTTGTCGTCGCACCAGTGTCGACTAAGCATTTAATTTTTTCTTTTCCTATTGTCCACACTTTTATGGGTAAGGTTGCTCTAGGCAAGGAATCAAAAAAATTTACCTGTTCTTCCTCTTCTTCTTCTGCCTGTTTTTCTTCTAAAGTCCCAATCTCCATGGGTGTGGGATCATTCTTTTGAGTATCAACGCTCATATGAGACATTCTTGTCTGTCTTGAACTGTTACCCTTGTTGTTATAGTTAGGTTTAAAATTTGGATTTTGGGTGGGTTGTGACCTGTTATACGACTGTTGGTTGACTTGGCCACTCTGAGGTGGGCTGGCGTTATTATTGGTGTTTGTTTGGCCACCCTGATTCTGTTTGGTATTGTTATTATTACTAGCAAACTGATTATTCTGGGTTGCGTTTTTATGAGTGGTGCTAGTGTTGGTGTTAGCGTTAGTGTTACCCTGTTTGTTATAGGTATTGTTCGAGTTTTTCCTATACCTCTGTAAAATAGCTCTGGGATCGTCCAGTGCTTTAATATTTGAATATTTCGTTTGTAAAGTATGCATAGATATGCCCTGATCGACATGAATCCTGAATGGAGTGTCTATTTTATTCATTAGCATGTTTAACAAATCTTTATCTACTTTATCATTTTCATACATGGCTGGTTTGGATTCGTCGAACATATATATTTTATTTATTTCGCACTTTGCTTTCTCAAACTCCTGGAACAAATCTCTTAAACTACTCACTTTGATGAATCTGCATCTATCGAATACGTCCTCGTAGGTCATCCTGGGTCGCATTTGCTCCATCAGTTTGGTCTTCATTTGGTCCCAGCTAGGCTCCATCCCCAATTGTCTGATGAAATTTGCTGCTGTTCCCGACACCTTTTCATTAGCGACGATGCTAGTGCCAAACTGGATCAGCAATGCGTTTCCCTGGCATAATGTCATGAGGAACTCCACAGATTTTATAAAAGCTAACACATCATGTTGGTCGTCGAGCTGCCTTAGCTGGCGAAACTGCTGGATGATATCTTTGTTTGACAGCCACTGGATTGGTTGTTGTTGTAGTTGATATTGTTGCTCTTGATATTGTGGTTGTTGTTGTTGCTGCTGTTGTTGTTGTAGTTGTTGTTGTTGTTGTTGATTTTGTTGCCTTAATAGGTTCAACTCTCCTTCCTGCTGAAGCACTACTGCTCTTAAATTATCCATCTCTGCTTCCATTGTGGTTTAAATTAAAAAAAATTTCTCGCGGATTAACTTTGGTTAATTCCGAACGTATTTGTCCGATTTCGACTGCGCCAATTATATTCGTTGAAAGAACGAATTTTAGTCACTAGATATCTTTAGATATCTTTATTTTATTTATTTAAATTTTGATTTAAATTTTGTTGAATAAAATGATTTTTGTTCAGTGGATATCTTTAGATATTATGTGTTTCTTTATTAGTTTGGAACTTAGACTTCTGTCTGGTTACAATTGAATCTTAAGACTGAAAATATAATTTTCTTTGGCATATGCAAATGCCCATTTCGTTTGTTTCATAAATTGCTGATCGAGCATTTGCAACGGGAGCGACGGCGACGCTTCCGTTGTTTATGCTTTTGAAATTTGATTTTGGTTCAAGTACTTCTGCATGATTATGCTGATCTCGTCGTTATCAACATTCCCATGCATAGGCTTATTTGTTTGTCCAGCTTTGGCTTTGTTGTACAATTATGTTATTTGTTTGTGCGACTTTAATTGGTTTCCTTACTCCCGTGGCGCCCCCGACCACCAAAAGAACCCAAACCCCTTTTTTCTCCCACTCTTTTTTATTCTAAACACCATTTTTACATTTAAAGAACCTTTGCCTTTTAAAAAAAACACACAACCCACCCCCCCCCCCCCCATTAAAAAAACCCCAAAAACAAAAAACAATTTTCCTACCCCAATAAAAAAAAAAAATATACACTCCACCCCCAAAATCCTGAAGATATCTATTTAATATATTTGAGTCTCGTTCGTTATCGGAATTAACCAGACAAATCACTCCACGAACTAAGAACGGCCATGCACCACCACCCATAGATACGAGAAAGAGCTATCAATCTGTCTTACACACTTATGTTCGGACCTGGTAAGTTTTCCCGTGTAGAGTCAAATTAAGGCGTAGGCTCCACTCCTGGTGTTGCCCTTCCGTCAATTCCTTTAAGTTTCAGCTTTGCAACCATACTTCCCCCGGAGCCCAAAAGCTTTGGTTTCCCGGGAAGCGACTGAGAGAGCCATAAAAGTAGCTACACCCAATTGCTAGCTAACTTTCGTTCTTGATTAATGAAAACATCTTTGGCAAATGCTTTCGCTTAAGTTAGTCTTACGACGGTCCAAGAATTTCACCTCTCGCGTCGTAATACTAATGCCCCCAAACTGCTTCTATTAATTATTACCTCTTGATCTGAAAACCAATGAAAGCAGAACAGAGGTCTTATTTCATTATCCCATGCACAGAATATTCAGGCATTTGAAGTCTGCTTTAAGCACTCTAATTTGTTCAAAGTAATTGTACCGGCCCACAAAAACACTCGATTAAGAGCACTAATGTAGGTTTTTAAATAGGAGGAATATATAAAAAAGTACAAGTACTTAATTACATATAAGAACTCCACCGATAATACGCTTACATACATAAAGGTATAGTACTAACTACAAATGTATGTTGTATTACCCGTATGAAGCACAAGTTCAACTACGAACGTTTTAACCGCAACAACTTTAATATACGCTATTGGAGCTGGAATTACCCCGGCTGCTGGCACCAGACTTGCCCTGCAATTGGTCCTTGTTAAAGGATTTAAAGTGTACTCATTCCAATTACAGGGCCTCGGATATGAGTCCTGTATTGTTATTTTTCGTCACTACCTCCCCGAGCTGGGAGTGGGTAATTTACGCGCCTGCTGCCTTCCTTAGATGTGGTAGCCGTTTCTCAGGCTCCCTCTCCGGAATCGAACCCTGATTCCCCGTTACACGTTGCAACCATGGTAGTCCTAGATACTACCATCAAAAGTTGATAGGGCAGACATTTGAAAGATCTGTCGTCGGTACAAGACCATACGATCTGCATGTTATCTAGAGTTCAACCAATATAACGATCAAATGATCGCTTGGTTTTAGTCTAATAAAAGCACACGTCCCAGAAGCTCCGTGTTTAAATTGCATGTATTAGCTCTAGAATTACCACAGTTATCCAAGTAACTGTTAACGATCTAAGGAACCATAACTGATATAATGAGCCTTTTGCGGTTTCACTTTTAATTCGTGTACTTAGACATGCATGGCTTAATCTTTAAGACAAGCATATAACTACTGGCAGGATCAACCAGAATAATGTTATTATTTAATGTGTTATTAAAAACATAATTATATGATTTTTACCAAACACATACGTTAATATATTTAAAGATACTTGACACAATATGATATACTTTTGAATAAAATAAATATATTGTTTTTGGTAACATTTTACGAATACGGCCAAAAATTAATAGCGTTCATTTTCGTTTTTCATTAATTGAATATATATATTTAATAATTTTGTTCAAAAATATCTTTATTTTTACACTTACAAAATATATAATCACATTTATTTTAATTTTGTTTATTTCCAAAGAAACTAAACATTTGTATTTTGATATTAAATTTAAAATTTAATTTTAATTTGACATTTAATGATTGAAAATTATATATCAAGTGAAACCATCGTGCACATTAAGTGTGATGAGTTTATTACAATTATATGACATTAATTCAATAATAATAATAAATTGATATTAAAAAAATAAAATTTTACTCTATATAAGTGACAACAAATTATTTAAGTTGCAAACATGACACAATTAATGATGCAATACTTATTCAATCCTTCTCTTACAAAATGCGAATAAAGATTATGAACAATTAAACTAAGAACTAATTTAATGCCCATAATTTTATTCCAAGTATTAACGATAAATCCAAATATAACCAGTGAATAAACTTCAGCAGAGAGAACGATACTAAAATCGTTTCATCATACACCTTAGAATACTATGGTAGGTTTTTTCATTATCTTATATTGACATATTAAGGTTAAATTAGAGCAAACTTCAACATGACTGAACAACCACTGTTCATCATGAGTAGGTTTTGTGCCACACTTTCTTAAAATCGCCCATTTATGTTTGAAGGTACCACTCAACAATAAATTTTCATATGTATTTTTATAAATACCATTAAACTTCATAATAATAAATAAATAAATAGACATTGCCGAATATAAATGCATAAGCCATATATATTAGAGACTTGTACCGATATAACATATGACTGACTATGCTCGACATCACACCACCTAAGTAGGTTTTGTGCCACACTTTCTTAAAATCGCCCATTTATGTTTGAATGTACCACTTACCAATAAATTCATTTCATATCATATAAGATGCTCCATATGATATGGATGTTCCCATATGATAAATGGACGATATTAAGTAAATTTCGTTTCATATGATATAAGATATTCCATATGATATGGATCTTCCCATATGATAAATGGGCGATATTGAATAAATTTCGTTTCATATGATATGAGATATTCCATATGATATGGATGTTCCCATATGATAGATAAATAAATTTCATTTCATATGATATAAGATATTCCATATGATATGGATCTTCCCATATGATAAATGGGCGATATCAAATAAATTTCGTTTCATATGATATGAGATTTTCCATATGATATGGATGTTCCCATTATGATAAATGGGCGATATTGAATAAATTTCGTTTCATATGATATGAGATATTCCATATGATATGGATGTTCCCATATGATAAATGGACGATATTGAATAAATTTCGTTTCATATGATATGAGATATTCCATATGATATGGATCTTCCCATATGATAAATGGGCGATATCAAATAAATTTCGTTTCATATGATATGAGATATTCCATATGATATGGATGTTCCCATATGATAAATGGGCGATATCAAATAAATTTCGTTTCATATGATATGAGATTTTCCATATGATATGGATGTTCCCATATGATAAATGGGCGATATTGAATAAATTTCGTTTCATATGATATGAGTCTGCATTAGGACGATCATATGTTTATATATAATTTTTTTTTCTCCCTTTAATAGGTTCAGTAGTGTTGAAATAATTATCTCTCAACTCAATGCATGCGATCTCTCAACACAATGCATGCATGATCACACACATATGAATATGTATATGTAACTATGTATGCTCTCTCACGTATAAGCGTTAAAGAGAACAATGACTCTATGAGGAGACAAATAGAAGTTAGTCGCGAATAAACTGCGCAACCAACCACACGCATTCTGTTTTATTATTCCAATAGGTTATGGACCCAGGCAACGTGCCTATGTGGTTGCTGTGGTAATATCTGGAAGAAATTAGTTTTCGCGCTGTGTTCTAGACGTTTTTCACAAAATATATATATACGAGTATAATGTCGGCGTTATATCAGATTGATAAACTCGAGGAGGGTAATTATGACTCGTGGTGCATCCAGATGAAAAGTGTGCTGGTGCATGCGGATTTGTGGAATGTTTCGTCAGGCGTATTGGCAAGGCCAACTACGGGGGAGAACACCGAATGGACGACGCTGGATCAAAAGGCATTGGCAATGATCACCTTGAGCGTCAAGACTTCACAGTTGGGACATGTAAAGTACTGTGCAAGTGCACATGAGGCTTGGAAGAAGCTTCAGGAAGCTCATCAACCCAGTGGACCCGTTAGAAAAGTAGCTCTTTTCAAGAAATTGCTAAGTAAACGCATACAGGAGGGTCAAAGCATATCGAGTTATTTGTCGGATTTCAAGGAAATCTTGGACAAACTTGCTGGCGTTGGAATTGAAATATTGGACGAGCTTGTAACGATTATTTTGCTTTCCAGTCTTCCAGACGAATTCGACAATTTCGTTGTCGCCATAGAGACGCGCGACAGTTTGCCGAGTTTCGACATGTTATGCATAAAGCTGAGAGAAGAAGGAGAACGCAAAAAAGAGAGAGCGAAAAACCGATCGAGAGCGCAAAAGCATTTACAGTGGTGGAAAGGCAATCGATGCAGAGAGACAATTTGAAGAAAAAGCAAAAAAGTTTGGAATTGTTTTGCGTGTGGCGGCAAAGGCCATTTTAAAGCAAATTGTCCCAGTGTAAACGGTCGGAAGGTAGCATCGAACCCGAATAAGACAGTACAGTCATCGTTAGGTTTGCTGAACGCGTTGGACGCGAAATGTTTTGAACGATCGAACTGGTGTCTGGACAGTGGCGCCACCAGCCACATGTGTTGCGACAGAGATTTGTTTTCAAAATTTGAGAAACATTCGGAGAAAATTGTTTTGGCTGATAATAACTTTCTTCAGGCTGAAGGAAAGGGCGAGGTAAAGCTGAATACCGATTCACGTATACTTACATTAAAGAATGTGTTGTATGTACCCAAAATGAGAGGCAATTTCGTGTCGGTGAGCAAGGCAGTTGAACATGGAAGCACCGTTGAATTTGGACAAAAGTATGCACGAGTAATCCAAAAGGGTGAATGCATTATGAAAGCGGGCAAAGTTGGCCGTTTGTATATTTTTGGAACAGCACCGAGCGAATGCTATGCCATTGAACAATCTTACGAAGATATGTGGCATAAAAGGTACGGACATCTCAACTATGGCAGTCTGGGTGAAATTGCACGAAAGGATTTGGCCCGTGGCATGGGAAAGTTTGACTCTACGTCGTTGGAACCCTGCAAGATCTGCATGGTAAGCAAGATCACAGTACAGCCATTCCCAGATTCGACCAAGAACAGAGCTAAGGAAATCTTGGAGCTGGTGCATTCAGATGTTTGCGGTCCGTTCGATACAAAAAGCCTTGGAGGCAGCAGATACTTTTTGACATTTATCGACGACAGGTCACGTCGCATATTTGTATATTTCCTGAAGGGAAAGGACGAAATATTTGGAAAGTTTGTCGAGTTTAAAAACATGGCAAAGCGGCAAACTGGAAAGAAGCTAAAGTGCATCCGGAGCGACAATGGTCGCGAGTACGTCAATAAATCGTTTGACGAGTTTCTCAAGGGCAATGGAATATTACGGCAGCTCACGGTACCATACACGCCGCAGCAGAACGGTGTAGCAGAGAGAGTTAACAGAACTCTTGTGGAGATGTCAAGATGCTTGCTCATCCAGTCTGGTCTACATCAATCTCTTTGGGCTGAGGCAGTTTATACAGCTGCTTATCTGCGGAATAGGTCACCAACTCGAGCCCTGGTTAACATGACTCCAATGGAAGCATGGAATGGTAAGAAACCATCAATAAGTCATTTAAAAGTTTTTGGGTCTATTGCAGTGGCACTGAACAAAGGACATCATAAGGGCAAGTTTGATCCAAAGGGCAAAGAATACCGAATGGTTGGTTATTCTCGAAATGCGAAAGGGTATCGGTTGTACGACGCCGAAACCAGGCAAGTTGTTGAGAAGCGAGACGTTTTGTTCGACTAGCGTTTCGGCAATGGCGATTCGAATGGTGATATCGTCAAGTTTGATTTTCCATATATGGATGATCAGGATTCAGGATCTGTTGACGCAGCAGATCAGTTAAGCAGTACAGACGAGTCTGATGCAGAGGTCAGTGAAAAGGGCAGCAGTAGCGAAGATTTCGACATGGCAGTTGAGCAAGAAGTGGCAGAACCTGTGGTTGAACAACGTGTTGGACCCGGCAGGCTGAAGCTGATTCGAACTGGAAGGCCTGGCAGACCAAAAAAAGCAGTTCAACATTTTAAGCGCACTGATTACAAGTGAGGTGATCATACCAGAGACCTATGATGAGGCGCTTAGTAGTCCGTTTGCTTCGTGATATCGTCAAGTTTGATATCGTCAAGTTTGATTTTCCATATATGGATGATCAGGATTCAGGATCTGTTGACGCAGCAGATCAGTTAAGCAGTACAGACGAGTCTGATGCAGAGGTCAGTGAAAAGGGCAGAATGGCGAAGATTTCGACATGGCAGTTGAGCAAGAAGTGGCAGAACCTGTGGTTGAACAACGTGTTGGACCCGGCAGGCTGAAGCTGATTCGAACTGGAAGGCCTGGCAGACCAAAAAAAGCAGTTCAACATTTTAAGCGCACTGATTACAAGTGAGGTGATCATACCAGAGACCTATGATGAGGCGCTTAGTAGTCCGTTTGCTTCGCATTGGCGTGAGGCTATGCAAAAGGAGTATGACTCCTTGATGTCAAATCACACATGGCAGCTTAGTACGCTACCGGAAGGGTATAAACCCGTTGGTTGCAAGTGGGTCTACAGTGTAAAGCGTGATGCAAAGGGAGAAGTCGAGCGTTTTAAGGCAAGACTAGTAGCAAAAGGATGTTCACAGCGCTATGGAGTGAACTACAATGAAACATACTCGCCTGTATGTCGCTTGGAGAGTGTTCGTTTCATCTTGGCCCTAGCAGCGCAGTTAAAATTGTATTTACACCAGATGGATGTATGCACTGCTTACTTAAACAGTGATTTGGGCGATACCGTATACATGAGGCAGCCCGAAGCATACGCAACTGAAGACAAAAGCAAGGTACTTCTGTTGAAAAAGGCGTTATATGGACTCAAACAGTCTGGACGGGAGTGGAACTCCAAACTCGATAGTGTTTTGCGAGCTAATGGTTTTATACCTTGCGACAATGAACCATGTCTATACAAACAGCAAGCAAAAGGTAATCTATCACTAATCCTGGTCTACGTAGACGATCTTCTTATAGGATGCCAGGAGAAATCGGATCTTGACAGGATTAAGTCATCTATTATGGCAGCGTTTGAATGTGTTGACAAGGGACCTGTGCGTTTGTTCCTTGGCATGGAGGTTCACCGTGATGGCGAACTTGGCGAAATATCATTGGGTCATTCACAGTACATCAAGGATCTACTGGAGCGATATGGCTATGCTCAGTGCAGACCAGCTGCAACACCATTAGAAGCAGGGTATCAGGTAGCCTGCGATAAAATGGAGTGTAAAAGGGTTGATGCAACTCTTTATCAGTCAATGATAGGCGAGCTAATGTGGCTTGCGTTGACTACTAGACCAGATATACTCCACTCAGTATCGAAATTGGCTCAACGTAACAAGGACCCCCATAATGAACATCTTGCAGCCATAAAGCATGTTTTACGATATCTGGCTTCGACAGTTGGCTTCAAGATTCATTACAAGCAGTCGGATGCGGCATTTACTGGTTTCGTGGACGCAGATTGGGGAGGCGATAAGATTGATCGCAAGTCTTATACAGGATATGTATATTTTCTAGCTGGAGGACCGATATCATGGAAATCGGAGAAGCAGCAGAGTGTTGCTCTTAGCAGTACCGAGGCAGAGTACATGGCGTTATCAACAGCGTGCAAAGAAGCCATTGTATTGCGTCGATTAATTATCGAGATTGGTTGCGGAGAAGAAGATACATCTACCGTTTTGTATGGCGATAACCTCAGCGCCCAGCAATTGGCTAAGAACCCGGTACACCATTAAAGGACGAAGCATGTGGATATTAGATATCATTTTGTTAGACAAGTAGTTAATGATGGTCAGATTATTTTAAAGTATAAGTCTACTAATGAAATGATAGCTGATATCCTAACCAAGAATCTTGCGAAGAAGAAGCATGTAGAGTTTACGAATTTGTTAAGTATAAAATAAATTTGTGGACATACTTGCATTGAGGAAGGGTGTTGAAATAATTATCTCTCAACTCAATGCATGCATGATCACACACATATGAATATGTATATGTAACTATGTATGCTCTCTCACGTAGAAGCGTTAAAGAGAACAATGACTCGATGAGAGACAAATAGAAGTTAGTCGCGAATAAACTGCGCAACCAACCACACGCATTCTGTTTTATTATTCCAATAAGTAGGAATCTCTTTAAACATATATAATATTGAGTCACTAAATAAATGACAATTAAATTGGCTACATTATGAAGATCACAGTTGAATCCGCCGTTTTGGTTCTTTTAGTAATACACATATATAATTTTTTTTTCCCCCCTTTAATAGGGACAGTAGGAATCTCTTTAAACATATATATTGAGTCACTAAATAAATGACAATTAAATTGGCTACATTATGACGATCACAGTTGAATCCGCCTTTTTGGTTATTTTAATTTATATAAATATATAATTTTTTTTTCTCCCTTCTTTAATAGAGACAGTAAGAATCTCTTTAAATATTTATATTGAGTCTCTAAATAAATGACAATTAAATTGTCTACATTATAACGATCACAGTTGAATCCGCCGTCGTTTTGCTTCTTTTAAGTTATATACATATATAATTTTTTTTTTCTCCCTTCTTTAATAGGGACAGAAAGAATCTCTTTAAATATATATATTAAGTCACTAAATAAATAACAATTTAATTGGCTACATTGTGACGATCATCACAGTTGAATCCGCCGTTTTGGTTCTTTTAAGTCATATACATATATAACTTTTTTTTTCCTCTCTTCCTCAATAGGGACAGTAGGAATCTCTTTAAACATATATATTGAGTCACTATATAAATGACATTTAAATTGACTACATTATGACGAAGAACACAGTTGAATCCGCCGTTTTAGTTGTTTTAAGTTGTATACATATATAATTTTTTTTTCTCCCTTCTTTAATAGGGAGAGGGGAGTAGGAATCTCTTTAAGTATATTAATTGCGTCACTAAATAAATGACGATACGTTTAGCTACCTAAAAAAAAAAAAAAAAGAAGATTGACTACATATCATATGAAAGAAATACTCTCCCATATAATAAAAGTACATCAGCAATTTAAATAAAATCGAATCATCAAGCAAAGGATAAGCTTCAGTGGATCGCAGTATGGCAGCTGCTCAACCACTTACAACACCTTGCCTGTTACAAAAGTCGTTTACAATTGATTCTAGGCTTTGTCATTGTATTAAATAATGTTTTAATAAGTAACTAGCGCGGCATCAGGTGATCGAAGATCCTCCCAATTTACTATGTTACAAATAACATTGGCATCACATCCATTGTCGTTTATAAAATAAACTTTTAATGGTTTAGAAGCCATACAATGCAAATTGCCCCTTATTTATCATTGCAGTCCAGCACGGATACGACCTTAGAGGCGTTCAGGCATAATCCAACGGACGTAGCGTCATACCACTGTTCGCTCGAACAAGTATTGTGCCATTGGTCCGTACCTGCGGTTCCTCTCGTACTACGCAGGAATGCTGTCGCAACAACGTTTTGTCATTAGTAGGGTAAAACTAACCTGTCTCACGACGGTCTAAACCCAGCTCACGTTCCCTTGCATGGGTGAACAATCCAACGCTTGGTGAATTTTGCTTCACAATGATAGGAAGAGCCGACATCGAAGGATCAAAAAGCGACGTCGCTATGAACGCTTGGCCGCCACAAGCCAGTTATCCCTATGGTAACTTTTCTGACACCTCTTGTTAAAAACTCTTTAAACCAAAAGGATCGATAGGCCGAGCTTTTGCTGTCCCTGTGTGTACTGAACACCGAGATCAAGTCAGCATTTGCCCTTTTGCTCTATGTGTGGTTTCTGTCCGCACTGAGCTGGCCTTGGGACACCTCCGTTATTATTTGAGAGATGTACCGCCCCAGTCAAACTCCCCTACCTGGCAATGTCCTTGAATTGGATCATACCTGAGTAATTGGAGTTATACCAAATATTTCAAATTAAAAATACATAAATGCACTCTCTCATTAAAGAATTTGTTTGCGATTATATAACAAACTCGTGATACTTTGATCAAGAAGCTTGCATCAAAACCCAATACCATAAGATATAATAAATATATCCGTATAATGGCTAGGAAATGATACACGTTCCATTTAATCAAGTAAGTAAGGAAACAATAAGAGTAGTGGTATTTCATTGGCGATATCAAACACAAGGAATAATTTCTCCCACTTATTCTACACCTCTTATGTCTCCTTACACTGCCAGATTAGAGTCAAGCTCAAAAGGGTCTTCTTTCCCCGCTAATTATTCCAAGCCCGTTCCCTTGGCTGTGGTTTCGCTAGATAGTAGATAGGGGCAGTAGGAATCTCGTTAATCCATTCATGCGCGTCACTAATTAGATGACGAGACATTTGGCTTTTTTTTTTTTTTTTTTTTTTTTTTTTGTTGATTGCTGAGGAAGGAAATCTTCAAAGATACGAGCAACCAACTACTGGACAATCTCGCATGCACGATTCACTGCGTCATCGGAACAATGAAGTCCCACAGTGCCTACGTACTAAAACCACCTCTTTTTCCGTGAGATGTTTGTACCTTTTTAGATGTTATGCCAAGGTAGCAGGCAAAATATAGAGAAGCTAGAGTTCAATACACCTAGCTTCGAGTGTACCCAGCACAGTACATAAAATATTTAAAAGACGTCACCCCGCCAGTGACTGCTCTGACGCTAATGATATTGGTATCACTAACGATGAGGAGACCTTGTCCCCGCTTGACGGCATTTACTACGCTGTTGTGTCTAGTACGCCGTACGATAGCATTTCTGGAAGATGTGGTTTGTTGGGAGCATCACATCCTGCACGACACCGTCTCCCCAATTCGTGCCTTCTCCTTGTCGTACGAGACTTAGAGGGTAGGGCATTTATCCGCAATTTGATCCCGTGCAAATATTCCTTTCCTGTTACCAAGCGCGTGGGCTGACTCAGAGAGTCATAGTTACTCCCGCCGTTGACCCGCGCTTACTTGAATTTCTTCACTTTGACATTCAGAGCACTGGGCAGAAATCACATTGTGTCAACAACCGCTAGGGCCATCACAATGCTTTGTTTTAATTAGACAGTCGGATTCCCCAAGTCCGTGCCAGTTCTGAATTGATTGTTAATTGATAATCGTTATAATTTAAAAGAACTAATTAAAATTAATTAGTATTCTTAAAAATTTTAGCAAGAAAGTTCCACAATTGGCTACGTAACTAACTATCCGGGGAACAAATAACTATCATAAATGATAGAAACTCTATTTACCCAGAACGAGTACATAAACCATGTTATTGTTTCCCAACCAAGCCCGACTATCTCAAGCTTCAGAGCCAATCCTTATCCCGAAGTTACGGATCTAATTTGCCGACTTCCCTTATCTACATTATTCTATCGACTAGAGACTCTTCACCTTGGAGACCAGCTGCGGATATTGGTACGGCCTGTTGAGAAGTTTGCGTATCCCCACCATAAATTTTCAAGGTCCGAGGAGAAAATATCGACACAACAGTATATGTCATGCTCTTCTAGCCCATCTACCATATCTCTCTGCGAAAGACTTCCATGGTAGCACGGCTATAAAACAGAAAAGAAAACTCTTCCGATACCTCTCGACGGCTTCTTTATGGTCGTTCCTGTTGCCAGGATGAGCACGAGGCCCATATTTAATAACAAACGGATACTCAACAGGTTACGGAATTGGAACCGTATTCCCTTTCGTTCAAAATTATTCAAGTGTTATTTTTTATATGATTATATCATTTGACATTTTTAAAACTTGAAAATTTAGGCTTTCGCCTTTCATTTAACTAAAACGGATTTATTAAAAGAACTTAATGCGCACATAACATGGCGACCGTTACATGTAAAAAAAAAGAAATAAATTAATTAACATTTCAACATAAACTAAAAAACACGAAAATAATTTTGTGCAAATTGTGAAATGTATTTTCAATTGATTGCGAACCACTGTGCGCGCTATGAACAAAAATGAAACAAAACAAAAAGAAAGATTAATCTAGATACTGGAATTTATGTGATTTTTCTACTATCAACTCTTGGGTTCTGCTCCAAGGTGCACTCCCATAACACACACATACGTTTCTCCAATTATTTACAAAAAAAAAAAAGAAATTAGTTGGAATTTAAAAACAATAATGGATTAAAAAAAAAAAAAAAAAAAATTTTTTTTAACCAAAGTAAAAAAAAAAATAAAAAAAAAATAATATGAAACATTAATATGAAACCAAATAATTCAACAACAAAATACTGATGTCCACGGAACCCTCCTTCAAGACCGCTGTTCCTAACGAACAAAGGGATTTGCCGTCGTTGCAAGAGGCTTTGCAGGCAAATCCAATCGATGGACCACGGCCACTAACAATAGAGGAGTACAGAGCCCGGCAGCAGACGGGAATCCCCAAAAATACGAAACGAGGCGGTGAGGGTGAGCCGCCTGCTCACCCAGAAAAGACTGCAGCAGGATTTACTAAAGGCCAGCACCAACGAAGAAGACCGACAACGCTGCATAGAGCGTATTGAGGACATCAAAACTGAACTGCGCCAAAGAGCGCAGAAACGCAAGCGGGCCGCAGTAATGCGCAAGCCCTAACTTGCCATAGATTTAAACTCTAATAAGCAAACTGAGGCACGAAAATGCAGGTTGCGCCTACTAACCACTCTTAGGCTTTCTACTAAAAACACACGATTGGACTATTGTTTAAATTGTTTAAATAAAAAATGTCAGCCAATCGTGTGTAACTAACACAACAATAATTTTTCCATGTCTCTGGCGCTGAGAATAAAACTCAGCAGCATTAGAAAAATAGTTTCAAGAAAAATAATTTAAAAAAAAAAAAAAACAAAACTTTAAATGAAAAATTAAAAAAAAAATTTTTTTTGTTAAATAAAAAAAATATACATATATATTCTTGAGTTAGTATTTTTTTTCTCCATATGCACCCTAATGCGATTCCAAAAGACAGTAACATAGAAAAGTTGACATATGTTAGATCATGAATCTAAAGTAGCGATTCAACCGCGAATGTCATAAATAATGTTGAAACTGTCTCGGTTGATTTGAAAATCATAACCTTAATGCTTGTAATAATTGTTATTCTTTTATTAACAAACGTTTTAACAAAACTATATAAGTTGCACAATAAGTGCCTTAAGAAAAAATATTCCAGTAGGGCAGATAACCTAGATGTTGTTTAAGATGATGGACATAGTAGAAAAATTGTATAATAGAGAACCCAATTTTAGAATAAATTCTTTGATAATATTGAGTAAATATTACGAATTTATAAAAATTGGTGATTTCGAAGACGAAAATATAGATACTTTTAATTGTGCAGCAAGCCCATTAATAATATGTAACAACAAAATAGAAAAGGGCATAGTAATGAGTACATTACCATATGTAATGGTAAAAACAGTAGAAGAAAACCATGACATACTTGGTTCTACAACAATAATTTTGGTACGATTGCACCGCTGAATGTTGTAGACAAAATATGGAATGGAATACGTTAGCACGAAACATTAATGATCATAAAGATAAATTTGAAAAATCTTTCAAACGTATTAACTCATATAAAGTCGTAAGACCTGAAACTTTGATAAACCATGCTCAAATACTGACAACACAGTATAATAACATATTATCAATAGTAAACAAAGCTAATGAGAAATTAGCAAAAGAGCATAGGCATCTGTGTGAAAAACTGATAAAATCATTGAAAATAAGATTGAACAATATTAGTACTAGACGAAATATTGTAATAGTAATTCCAGAAGGTCAAAGTCAGCCAGCTGAATTTGACGAAAGCCAATTAGCAGATTTGGACGAGTCCAAACCAATTATTGATACTGAAAGTGATATCGATAGTGACATCGAAACACTTGAAGAAAGTACAATGGCGAACCAAGTGGAATTAGACAGGCAATATGTTAGACAGGTTTCCACTTCAGTTCCTGAATTTGATGGTAAAAAGTTATGGTAAATATTTACTATCACTACTCGGGCCCAAAACGCGCTTAAAGTACATAAATTTGGTATCAAACGAAAGAGAAAAATTCCACGAGCACGACCTCAGGTGCGCCTTGGCGATTTATTTCGTAGTTTTTGTGTGGTAAATATTTACTATCACTACTCGGGCCCAAACGCGCTTAAAGTAAAAACACGTCAGAGACGAGCACGACCTGCTTGCGCCTTGGCGATTTATTTCGTACTTTTTGTGTAATTAACAAAAGAAAATTGAGTTTTTAGCGGGATTAAAGCTAAAAATAGCTGAATCTAACTATTTCCAGCTAAAATAGTGTGGCTAAATATTACGACAATGTTGGTAAGCGCGCCAAATGGCATTGCCAGATACCAAATTTTCTGGTATAAAATTGGCGCCATATTTAAATTTTTCCGGCAAATTCAAATGGACTGGTGACAAAAAAAAATTGTATTTTTTCAAGAGGCAATTGACAGAAATTTATGTATGTATATAATAGTGTGTTAATTGTTATATTTCAGTGCAATTGGGTTTATTTCAATGGGCAATGACGTAAAGTTAAAGGTTGAATATGTTTACCTACATATGTATTTACATAAATGGAATATTGAATTTAATTAAGATAAAATAGGGAATAGAAAACAAGCCTGGTGTTTAACAATTTGATCGCGTTATTATCAAACCTTCTTGTGTCGGAATGACAGCAATTAAAATTCAAATTAATTAAAAATTCCTTTAAATATTATTTATTTTGATATTAATTAATATAAACTCAAGGATTTAATATTTACTATTACGGAAAATTGAAATTGAAATAAATAAATTTTTAATTAAATTGTTCGTGGTATCCTAGCACTGCATTGATAAAACTTTTTTATTAATGTGTTAGTTAGGCTAAAAATAAGATTATTTGGCTTCATTTAAAATAGAGCAAATTGATAGCATTTGAAATTTAAAGATAACCACATTCTATATTGATTTTTATGAATACTTAAATATTAATTCACTTAGTACAGTAGTATTACTACTAATGATTACTACTATTTTTATAACTGTGACCTACTATTTTTGCTGGTATTTCTTTTGTGAGTGTCCTTTGGGACCATTTAAAAAAAAATTGTTTAACAACGGAAAGAACTATTAAGATTATGTTGTTTTATTGAATTGAGAATAAAGAAAGTAAAGTAATAGAAGTAAGCTAACGAAAATAGAAATGCTGGTGGCGGAAAGGATTACTCAATGCAGTAAATAATTAAAGTGTAAGACGGCTTTAGATTCAGCATGGATGTAATTCTGATCATGATCAGGTTCCGAATTTTGATATTAAAAAAAATGTGTAGTCATTTAAGTTTTGTATACCCAAGATCCTAAATTTCTTATAAGTTTTCATAGTGACTGCATTTCCAAATTTTCTATGGAAGTAACTAGACTTATCTGAAAGTACATTCTTATTAACATGTCTAAGTAATCTGAAACTTCGATAGAATCTACCTGTTAGAATGACCAGAGAAGTGCCCAGGCAACTAAATTTTCGACTTTATTTTGATAATTATTTCAATTCATTGCCTCTTTTGAATATTTGGCGGTTAAAGAATTTTAGCTTTGGGTACTATACGAAGAAATAGAATCCCAAACAACAAGGCACTTGATTACTTTAATGAAACATCCACGGGGTATGTCGGTTGAGTATGTCGCAGATTTCGACGGTGTTGACATATCACTAACATCTTGGTTGGACAATAAAATCATATCATTAGCATCCACCTATGATGGTTGTTGGAGGAGAAATCCTGAATTTAAACTCATTCATTTAATTATTCTGATTTTCTTCCTTTTCCCTTTACATTGTACTTTGAATTGCTCTCTCTCGTAGCATATAACTTTAAGAATTTACTGTACCATGAGAGCTCGAATGCGACGAACACAAATAAATGTACAAACGGAATATCGTCGTCTAATCTTTTCGGGAAAATTGTGGAACTATTGGCAAGGGAAGTTATGAGGCATCGAATCTCCTAACAAGGAAACAATTTTGTAACTGGCCGAGAAATTGGCCAACAGTGGGATACTTCCCAAGGACAAAGTTTGTCGATTCAACAAAGCCAAGAAAGAATATGTTGAAATTGACCGTCCCTTGTACATGGGACGCGCTGATACAAGATACAAAATTTTACCAAGAAGTGGCAGGTTCGTATTTTTCACCATCTTTTATATAAACGGCTTTTATATAAACGCGTTCGTAAGGACGTATTACGCATTAAACTTTGTGGTTCTTCCGACTTTCGGCTAAATATTGTTGATATAGAGATAATAACGAAGCTTGAAACCTAATCAAATGGTGCGGCAGGATGAAGTTGGACATTGGCCTATCTGGGCAGAAAAGCGAAAAGGGTACAAGTACCCAAACTTCACAGCATTTTCACAAGTAATGTGCGATAAATAAATAATAAATAAAACCATTGTTTTTAAAACGTTCATCTTAATTAAACATACAGTGTATTTTTTATTTTAACTTTTGAATCAAATAAAAAAAAAAACCGTGTCAAAATCGGATTTCGTGCCATACAAAGGGTTAAACATTTTTCATTTTAACGGGGCCATGTCGTTTTTTTCAAATGCACTTTTGATGTCCTCGTTCAACCATTCCTGCCATGCAGGGTTAGAGTTTTAGTTTTTAATTTTAGCTTGACAAATAATATTCGAAAAGTCTAATATTAAGGCAAATAATATTTAAAACATGCATCTCTCTTTAAAATACGCGCCAAAAAACAAGACAGTCTGGCAACACCAAAACCAAAAATAACTGCGTTAACCAACACTAAAACGCAATTTAGCGGATTTTTTAGCCGTTTTTTATTTTCCAACACTGAAATCTCGAGTAGCGATAGTAAATATTTACCGAGAAAGCAGAAGAGTAGAGAGCACCAACACCACACAAACAAAAACAAACTAAGAACTGTAAATTGAGAGCGCGAGTGGGAGCAAAAAAAATAAAACGAAATCAGAAACTAAGCAGCGCAACAACAAAATTATATTTGCGTTTGTTAAAGTTTTAATATTGATATAAGTAAATGTTAATAAATTTAATAAAACTTCGCGATGAGTATAGCGTTATTAAACATTGGTAAAGGCAATGAATTTAAATTGAATATTATAAATTAACTTCACGAAAGAACGAAAGACAGTAATTAAGCGAGAGCGCAAAAAAAAAAAAACGTCCGACTTCGATGAGTCACAATATATATAGTATAGAATAGTAACCGGATTTTTTCTTTCAAATATTTAATCGTCAAAATGAAGACAATTTATTTAAATCAACCGCGCTTTCATGAAGAGCATATAAGAACACGGTCACCCTGAAACGATCATGGTCAAGTTAATTGCAGGGTTGAGTTTCAGCTTTGAGTACAGTTACGATACCCACGCTCACATCGCCCAATAAAAAGACGCCACGTCGCAACAAGAGCTAAGAGAAAGCCGGAGCCATAAGCCATAAGTCGACGAAAACGTCACGGTTCACATACAGTGAAATAAGGCTCTGAAGGAAGGCCTTGAATTAGGCCAAAACCTTAAAATCTACATGTATCTTCTTCAGAGGGAGCTGCCTAGACTGCTCAAAATTAGTAGTTGTCATATGGTCCTGTAAATACGCTACCTCGCTCATGTCGCTCGTAGGCCAAACGAAAATATGAAAACCTTCTGAAAAATAACATACAATGTGTTTAAAGAGAGTGTTAAATTGAGTCAGCCTCTCTCATAATCTATAAAATTCACACTTTGTCATTCGATCGGAATCAATCATAATTCAAGGTTCCTTCAGTACCGAACAATTTAAATTTAGTTCATTTTCGCTCATTACGAGAATTAAACCTTTTTTTATAGTACTTAAGTAATCTCTAGTTAAGAATCCTACTTTAATTGTTTGATCTAATGAAGCGATATACGTAAGGTAACCTATGAAGTATATTTCATTGTCATTTATGTAATTAATCTAAAACTTCTTTAAAAACCACACCACAGCAAATTCGACGTCATCTTGGGCCTAACGATTACACGAAAAACCGTGAAGTAAACCAAAGTCGTGAGTAATGTGTTAATCCTTTAAAATTTTCATTCTGAAAAAATCAATTTTTTTTGCTACATATATATATATACATATGAAATATCCCCATATGGTTTGATTTAGCACAACCGTTTCTTTCTCTTATAGTTAAAATATTAGTAATTTAAGTCATATTTGGATTTAAAAGTAATGAAGTCAACAATATGAAATTTTGTCAAGTTTGTTAGGAAATAAGTAAAGAAACCCAAAATTATGTTTGAAACAGGAATAATGATTTGAGTTAATTTAATATGGTCTGTCAAGTACCCTTGCTAAACTGTCATAAGATGTCATAAAAGTAATAAAACTACATTTGTTTTGGGACAACCTTTAAAACAGAACTGTTGTCATGGTCGGGTGGGTAAAGAAGAGGGACTAATCACACCTAAGTTCTCTCACATCCTTTATTTAGATTGAGGTTTGTCTTCTTTGTTTAGGTCACGGTGAATTGGCACCTTAGCAATAGTAATAATAGTAACACCACCTTTAGCTTTTGGTAGTTAGTTTAGTGATCAAAACGCGCATTAAATTTATTAATGATAGTGAGTGTGAAAAGGAGAGAAAGACCCCCGACCAATCCGACGAGGCTGGACCCGAGCATAGCAAGAATGCGCACCCTCGATCCTGATCACACTGTGGGTTTTACCCTTGTGTCATCTCAACAACAAATGAGTATATCGTATAACATTTCCGGAGGATTGTGTTCACTAACACCTTGGAGCCTTTTAGATGTTAACTAGGTTGAGCGAGACTATTTTGATTTCGCAGTAACCAAGAGGATTCCTCGTAATCGGATCACTGCGGAAACACGTCTAGATTGAACCTCCGATATATCTCATATAAGTTTCTGCTCTCTGACGTGACGGTCGTGTTTTTGCTTAGCTCCTGAGTTTTATTAATATATATGAAACCCTTGTGTTTTATTTGCATAATTCGCCAAATTAAACAGGTTTGTTTTTTTCTTTTTCGTGATTAGTGTTTGGTGCATTTAAATTGTTTTTATTTTTTCTTATTGTTCTCTCTCGTCATTGCTTCTGCAGTTGCTCCCCCTCATCGCCCCCATCATACCATCTGTGCTAGTGGTTTTGTTGTTCCCTCTGCTTTGTGCTTGTGCTCAGCTTCCCTCCCGCGTAATCTCTTTTATAAAGCCGCCTCTCAAAGCTCGTCTTATAACTGTTCTTGCACTCTCTTGTGCTGTGTACTCCAGCTGTCTCTTTGTTTTATTTGTAATTATTGATTTTTTATCGATAATTATCTTTGTGCTGTTTATTTAAATTTTTCTATATATTTTTTTTATTGTTTTTTTTTTTTTGCCTTGTTGATTTTGGCTTTTCAATGGCTTGTTGTCTACCAAATTGCAAGCATTCTGATCGTTTTGACGCTCAGTATAGAGCAATATCGTGTTGGCTTTGCGATAATCTTATTCACTTAAAATGTGCTGGCCTCAGCGGCCGTGATTACGACAAATTTTCTGGTTTGTCTGTGTCTAAGCCTGAGCTTGGCTTAATGCGCTGGACTTGCCCATCTTGTGCCAGCCAGCAGCTTGATTTTAGCCGAATGTACAGGGATCTTCGTTTAAAGTTTCTTTCTCTTAATAAAATGGCCAAACAGCTGTCCAATGAGTGTGACTCTAGCATACACTTATTGTCGCAATTCAAGTTTGGTTCACCTTCTAAGGAATTGCCCAAGAAATGTACCCTTGAGTTGCCTCATAAGCAGTCGCCCGCACTTTCTATTACATCTTCTCCCATTTTACTTTCGGCTACACCATCTTCTTGTCCCTCTTTATGCTCTTCTTTTCAGATTGATGTACCCACTACAAGCCCTGGTGTACCTCATTCTATCCCTCACGGGAACTCTGATCATGCTGGCTTTCAATCACTTGCGGATCCCAATGCTCCTCCGCCTCCACTAACTGTAGTGCCCCATCGTAAACAATTATTTATCTCTAGGCTTGCTCCAGATACTTCTGAATCGTCTGTGGCAGCTTACATTGGTAATATATGCCCTGCTAAGGTTTTAATTCAAAAGTTTAAGTTTTCTAGGCTTCGCGAAATCTCCTCTTTTAAAATTACTGTACCAAATGAGTATTTCTCAGCTATGGTTGACCCTAACTTTTGGCCAGAGGGCCTAGTTGTACACGAATTTGCGCCCAATAAGCGCTCCCGCCCTTTGCCTGTCCACCTTCCTAATGCATCTTCTGCTTCAAAAACTAATAACGTCTAGTCTTTGCATTCACTATCAAAATGTAAGAGGACTTCTTACCAAGCTCTCTAAATTATTCTGCGATAGCTTAACCTTTTCGGCTGACATATTAGTTTTCTCTGAAACTTGGCTTAATTCCTCTGTTTTGGATAATGAAATTCTTTCTAATAACTTTATTTCTTATAGGCTTGATCGTGTTGGTCGACGTGGCGGTGGAGTACTCATTGCTGTCAACTCGAATCTGTGTTCAAGTGTTGTGCCGATTGATCTCCTCTTAGGTGTTGAGTTTATTTGCGTCGAAGTTACATGTTCTAACTTTAGCTTATATATCTCTTGTTCATATATTCCTCCAACTTCTGATATCATGATCTACATGCACCATGCTGATGCTTTGCGAACTATTTTTAGTCGTCTTAAAGATCGTGATTTTTTTATAGCTTTAGGTGATTTTAACTTGCCTAATGTTTCTTGGCTTGCTGATGATAATCTATCTTTCTTAATTCCCTCATCTCAACATGTTTTTCTTGATAGCCTACTTGAATGTCCGCTATATCAGTTAAATTCTTTTCTTAACTCTTCTAAAAGAATCCTCGATCTTGTTTTTGTCTCTGATCCCACTGTTAGTGCTGTATCACAAACACAGCCCCTAGTGAAGCCCGAAGATACTTATCACCCCTACCATTGAAATTACTATTTCTTACAATTCCGTTAATAATTCATTCAATAACATCTCAAATTCTCGTCGTAGATGTTTTCGTAAAACAAATTTCAATCTTCTTAACAGCCTTATTTTCTCTTTTGATTGGTCATTTCTATTTGAGTGCTGTGATATAGATTGTGCAGTAAATTTTTTCTACTCTGCTCTTAATTCTCTCATTGATAAATGCGTTCCTTATGTGAATGTCTCTACCGTCTCCAGTGCGCCAGTCTGGTTCACACGTAGGCTCTCTAATCTCCGTAACATTAAATCGAGATATTTTAAAAGATTTTAAAAAATGGTTCGCGACGTGACTATGCAAATTATTGTGTAGCCAAATCTCAATTTTGTCTTTTAAATACTCAATGCTACAATAATTATATAGTTCGCTGTAAGGTTGAATTTTATAAGAACCCTAAAAGATTTTATAACTTTGTTAATTCCAAAAGACGTTCTAATTTACTACCTTCCACCTTCAGACTTAATGACCAGACTGCTAATAGTGATTCAGATATTGCAGATCTGTTTGCTAAATTCTTTCAGTCGACTTATTCTTCTACTGCTTCGGATCCCACACCTTATCCCTTCACAATTCCACATTTAAATTGTATGTTTTTTCCTAATATTACTGAAGACTGTATTATCTCTAGCTTGTCATCTATGACGTCTTCCTTCGTACCCGGGCCTGATAATATACCTAGTTGCATCCTTAAAATGTGTTCGATTTCCCTATCTAAGCCTTTATCTCGGTTATTTTTTATATCGAGTGAGACTTGTCGCTTCCTGATATTTGGAAGGAGTCTTTTATTATTCCGCTTTTTAAAAAGGGTAACAAATCGGATATTTGTAACTACCGTGGCATTGCCAAACTTTCGGCAATACCTAAGCTGTTTGAGAAAATTATTACGTCTTCCCTTCAACACCTATCCAGATCCACTATTTCTCCTTGTCAGCATGGCTTCATGAAAGGTCGTTCGTCGCTTACCAACCTTTTAGAATTGACTACCCTTGTACACCATGGCTTCCGTAAAAAGTGTCAAACTGATGTTATTTATACTGACTTTAGTAAGGCTTTCGATACGGTTGATCATTCTATGCTTCTCATGAAACTTAACATCATGGGTTTTTCCCCGAAACTATTGGCTTGGTTAAAGTCGTATCTTATTGGCAGAACCCAAAAGGTGTCTTTTCGTTCCTCGATATCTAAAACTGTTCGAGTTACGTCAGGTGTCCCCCAAGGCAGTCATCTGGGCCCACTGTTATTTACCTTGTTTATAAACGATTTGCCTTTGGCCTTGGCTCATTCTCGCGTGCTCATGTTTGCGGATGGCGTCAAGATTTGTTATTCATATAATAATCCTTCTTTCCAACAGTACTTGCAATCAGATATCGATGCGTTTTGTGTTTGGTGTCACGTTAATAAAATACACCTTAATGCCTCTAAATGCTCTTTTATGACTTTCAGTCGTTTGTCGCCGTTCCTAGCTAATTACTCTATTAAGTCTGTTCTGTTAGATTGTGTACCATCATTTAAAGACTTAGGCGTTATGTTTGACCCAAAGCTTTCTTTTAATATTCATATATCTTCAATTGTTAATAGAGCATGCAGTCTTCTTGGCTTCATTAAACGTTGGGCCAAGGAATTTGATGATCCATATGTGACAAAGGTTTTATACACTTCGTTAGTTCGCCCTACTCTAGAATATTGCTCACCAGTGTGGAACCCTCAATATGATGTTCACCAGCGTAGTATTGAATCGGTACAGAAGCAATTCCTTAAGTTTGCGTTACGCGGTCTTAATTGGGACCCGAATCTTCGCCTACCTTCTTATTCTGACAGACTTCTTCTTATTAATCTTCCTTCACTTTACAACCGTAGGCTCGTATTTGGGATTCTCTTTCTACATAAAGTAGTCAACGGCGAAGTCAGTTCTACCAATTTACTAGATATTTTTTTTTTTTTGTGTTCCCTCACGTCGGACCAGAAACTTTTTTCCTCTTCACCTTAGTAGATGTCTGACTAACTACTCTCTTCACGAACCTCTTCGTGTTCTTTGCCAATCTTTTAACAACCTTTCTCACCTTATTTCTCCTCATCTATCTGTCACTTCTCTTCGCGCTATACTTTTTAATTATCTACAGCGTAACCACTGAAAGTATTTTGGACTGGATATTGGATTGGCTGCAACTCATCCCTGACCACATTGGCTGTGAATCGGGGCATAGCTGGCACCTTGTTGCAAATAAAACACCTCCACCGGGTCGGGGATGTTGTGCATAAAGCTAAGCTACCTTCATGAATTAGAGTTTATCTGTATTTTAGCTTAAGCTTTTTCGTCGACTGCTGACTTAGTTGACGTAAAATAAATAAATAAATAAATAAATAAATCTCCAGTGCTATTCACACCATTAACAAGACCTCAAGTACTTGATCTCCCATATAGGCTTACAATCAACAAAACAAATTGGCTTAAATTTAAAATGTACATGAGTGCCCACATTGACTGTTCGCCGAAATTGGATGCTGCAGAGGACATTGACATGTGCGTCTCTGCACTTGAGTCGATGCTGGGAGCTGCAGCAAGAGTATCTACTCCACATGCCTCTACTTACGCTAAGCCTGTTGACAGACCTACGAACATACGGATAGAATAATTAGAAACGGAAAAATAACTTCTAAGAAGAGAATGGCAAAACTTCGCCTAAGGCATGCCAATCGCAACCTCTCCAAGGAGTTAAGACAAGGGTAAATCTGGGCTCAAAGGAAATACATTGAAAAGCTCAGTCCAACCAGCACTAAACATCCTCTGTGGAAAGCCCACACAACTTTAAGCGCTCCTACAGAGACAGTTTCACCGATAAGGGGTCCAACCGGTGGTTGGGCCTGCAGTGACGAAGAGAGGGCATTCGTATTTGCCACATATCTTAAAATGGTTTTCCAGCCAAATCCAACATCAAACTCATTTGTACTTCCCCCTTCGAGCACATTAACGGATAGTGAGTACTTGGAGCTCCAATCGGACGAGATCACTGCAGTTATTAAAAACCACACAAAGTCGAACAAAGCCCCTGGCCATGACCTAATCACACCGAAAATGATCCTAGAACTCCCTACCATCGCCATACAATACATCTGCAAACTGTTCAACGCTATAATAAGTATTGTCTTCTTCCCAAGAGCTTGGAGGCCAATTAGTTTGCTGCCATGTCTTTCGAAGCTTTTTGAAAAAGTCCTGCAGATCCGACTAAACTCATTTCTGGCATCGGAAAACACAATCCCTTCACACCAGTTCGGCTGCCGCGAAAAACATGGGACAATTGAACAAGTCAATCGTATAACATCCGAAATACGAACAGCATTCGAACTAAAAAAAGTCTTTCTCGACGTTGCCTAAACTTTCGATAGAGTGTGGCTGGAGGGTCTGATGTTCAATATCCGACAAAAACTCCCACAGTACACCCACAAACGCATGGAATCTTACCTTTACAACAGAAAATCCGCTGTAAGATAACAACGTCCACTCTTCCCGATGGAACGGCAATCCTCAGCAGATCCAAATGCCCAATACAAGCCTCTGCAAAATTAGAGGAACATCCAAGTTGGTAGAGGAATGGCTAGCAACCTGGCGTATCCGGGTCAACGAGCAGAAATGCAAACATGTTACATTTACGCTTAACAGAAGAAACTGTCCTGCTCTAATGCTAAACAACGTACCAAGCAAAAAAGTCACAACTTAAATTGAAAGCAAGTAGCTTACATTGGATCATTAACGCTCGGTCCCCTCTAGGTCTGGAGTATAAAGTCCTCCTATACAACTCCGTACTGCAACCCAACTGGACTTACGGTGCCGTACTATGGGGAAATGCAAGTACCAGCAATGTCGACATTATACAAAGGGCGCAGTCCAAGATTTTAAGATCAATCTCGGGAGCTCCGTGGTACGTAGGGAACGACAACATTCAAAATGATCTAAATATACCTACCGTAAAATCTGAAATAAGTAGTCAACAACTAAAGTATTCTTCGAAACTGGATGCACATCCTAATTGTTGGCCAATTTCTCGGCCATATAATAAACTGCTACTCGGTTGGATTCGATGATTCAAACTTCCCTTGCCACATTCTTCCCCGTCATTAGACGACGTTATGTAGTTTTACATTTATTTCTTGCGTCCGTCGCATTCGAGTTCTCTTGTTACAGTGATTTCATAAATTCTTATATGCTAGGAGAGAGAGTAATTCAAAGTGAGTGTAAAGGGAAAACGCAAGAAGAGAGCCAACAGTGATGCTAGATTGAACTCTCCTTAAGCTTGCGATGTATCGATACTTTAGCTATTTAACCCAATGGTTAATATTTCGGAATAATTAAATTAATGAGTTTAAATTCCTCCAACACTAATGTTCTTGCCAATTCCCTTATGCGAACTAATAATACAACTCGTCTTAAAAGAAATGACAGACCAACCCTATTGTAAGTGACTAGGGCCGTCAGCAATATCCCCTGGATTTATCTTAACTACTAGATTAAGAAAAATATGTCAAACTTGTTGTTAGGTTCTAATTTAAGAATAGATTCAACAAATATATATTAAACGTAAAAAAAAAAAAAAAAAAAAAAAAAAACTTGGTTATGTTGAAGATGCAGTCGTTATAAGCCACGTCGTGAATGGTCTGGATATAAAAAATTGCTATAAGTTTGCAATGTATCGTTGTAAGTCTTTCAAGGCTTTGAAAGAAGCGTTCGATATCCATGATGGTTTAAACATATCTGAAAAAAGGTCAAAATTATTTTTCAAGCAGAATAACGGACAAATGTCTTAAAAAAGATTATTGCTTCCACTGCGGATCGGGAAATCATAAGGGCAATATATGTGACGTCGAAACGAAGTGCTATAAGTGCAATCAAAACGGACATATTTCTCGTGACTGTCCTCAGAATGCCAATAAAGTTCATGTTATTTCCAATTGCACTGGTTTATTTTTCCTTCTCTCCGGGAATCCCTTTTCATTTTGGTCCTTCGAGAGAAAGGAACTCTGCAGTTTTCCCCCACCAGTACTCTGTTGTTAGGCTCTACTCAGAGATAATACAATACCTCTTGTTTTCCCCACCAGTTTTAAGAGACATAGCGTAATATAAATAAAAAAGTGATTGGCGTTCGATTTTAAAGACAGTTTGGCTAATGGAGCAACTGTAGTAATTTCAGCGTCGGAAGTGTTTTTTGTGTGTTCGAAACCCTAATGTAATAAAAGGCGAGAGCTTTATGGTTAGCCGATGATCAGGCTTATAATAGATTCTTTATTAAAAAGTTCGGACCTTTATATAGGCCCAGGTTATCGTTACATTGCAATCTTAGCTTATGCAGTGGGGCCATGTGCACGCCAACATAACTCCGTTGCTGAATGTTAATCCTCCTCTGTGTAATTATGGATAAATTAAATATGCCTCTATGGTGCACCGCACCATACAGTGAAGGCTTTATCATAAGAACACTACACCGTTGCTATATGTATATTACTCTAATATCGAAGGTAAAAAAAAAAATAGTTAAATAGTGTATATATACACTATATATAGTAGGAAGTCGGCAACTAGAAATGGCAGCAGAGAAACATGATAGTTGCAAAGAAGATGAAAACGACAAGCTACCAGCAAACTTTCAGCAAACCCTACCTCGTAAACTCTACTTGACAGACAACAGTTGCGAACGGTGTAAACATCAGAATCATCAGATGAGATATAAATTAAAATAGTTATAAGAACATCAATCTATTTTTATTTTTTTTATTATATCGGGGTGCAAACGATGTTTCAATAGTTGGATGATAGCAAAGGAGAGTCGCGCGCGAATGCGACCTCCAGTTATGAAAAAGTTGATGCTGCTTTATCATGTGAAATAATTCAATTTTCTTTTAACCAGCAGATTGAGTTTGTCGGTGTTAAAGTAAATTTTAAATCTTTTAATATACATAGTTAGTTTTAAGTGATTTTCATTTACCTGCTTTGTCATGGTCACTAACAGAGGAATCTGCCATGTTGCTGCCCTTTATTTCACATGACTTTATTGATGGCCCGATCTGATCTGATCTTAAACATTTTCAATCCTGGTGCCAGTTTAATTTATTATTACTACCAATTTTGTTTGCTTTCGGATTTTTGCTGTTTGCTGCTGCTGTCAAGTTTTTTGCTTTCTCATTTTTGCTGTTTGCTGCTGCTGTCAAAATTTTTTATTTCGGTTATTTGCTGCTGCTTTTGCTGTCAGATTTTCTGATTTCGCTTTTTTCGGAAGCAAACGCAACATAAAGTATTTGTTTTCATATTTGCTAAACAGTCACAGCAATGAATAGCACAAAATTTACGACTTTTGCTAATTCGACTACAGCAATTTAAACACTGCTACCAAATGTAAGGTAATGACTTTTCATCGTTATTCTCCTCAACTGGTCACTTATTTTCTAAGCAAATGGAACATCTAAATAATATGAATGATTTGGGCGTACTTATCGACCATAAGTTAAATTTTAACACTCATATTACCACCACGGTTGCAAAGGCCATGAGTGTTTTTCGTTCATTAAAAGATGGTCAAAAGAATTTGATGACCCCTATACCTATAAGGTTCTTTTTTACTTCGCTTGTCCGTCCTATTTTAGAGTATGGATCTTGCCTTTGGACACCTCAATATGAGTCGCACCAGGAGTAGTCTGGAATTCGTTAAAAAGCAGCTATTGCTATTTGATCTTCGTGGCTTAAGCTGGGATCGAAATGTCAATTCGCCTTCGTACTCTAGTAGACTTCTTTTGATTAACCTGCCTTAAAACCTTCATTAAAATTATGCTTGGTGTTATCTTTATGCACAAGCTTCTAAATGGTGATATAGACTCGCCTGAGTTATTGGCTCAGGTAAATTTGTCGATACCATGTAGACGGAGTAGTCATCCTATTATACCCTTAACCCTTTCATATTTGCTAAACAGTCACAGCAATGAATAGCACAAAATTTACGACTGTCGCTGTTCTTCTAACTATGCCATGCATGAACCTTTTAGGGTCCTCTGCTCTGATTACAGTCTTATATTCCCTGTAATCTGCTAAGAGTCTTCTATTAACATACTTAAAAAATCTATTATTACCTATTTAGATAGCTGTAGAATTATTTGTTTGTCTGTTTTTTTCCTTGTGATTGTTCACGCGATTTGTGCCGTGCATTAGAGGAAAAAAAAACAAGGAGCAGGTAGCCCATTTATTGTCAGTTTCGGCCGACAATTATTTTGCCGCTTGGGAGTTGTTAACCAAGCGATATAAAAAATAATCTGAGAGTGTTTTAAGAACAATTAAGTCGGATCATTGATTTACCGATGATCAACAATGAATTCACAAAAAGTGTAAGGAGTGTGATTAACATATGTAATGAGACAGTTCACTTTATTAGAATAAAATCAAATTTGCCCAATGAAGTTGATGTACTATTAACGCAACTTTTACTTAGGAAATTTGACACAGAGGCTCTACAATTGTATAAGAGTTAGATTCGAAAAACAAAGCAGATCCAACTGCTATCTGATGTCATGGAATATTTGGAGCAAAGATATTGTTCGCTAAGTACCATAAGCAAAGAAGAGAAAAAACGCTACAAACTGCATTTTGAAGAAAATCTGGATAATTGTGAAACCGCACAGTCATAACTGTTGGCCACAGCTCTAATACAAGAAAAAAATTTAAATTTTAGATATGACTCTAAGAGCCCTTATTGTAGTACCTTCTAGTATGGAGCAAGAGATAATATTGCTTACTCATCGACAGGGGCATGTTGGAGTTAAATCGACTATTGATATAGTGGAGAAAGAGTATGTATTATATCCCTGGCCTGTCGAGCAAAGTAGAGGTAGTAGTGAGGTCGTGAAGAGAATGTAAGACGAAAGACTACCTAAACAACATTGGAAATCCGGAGTTGGGTATGAAGTTAACAAGTTGGTGGAAATATTTAGGACCTCATCGGGTTGTTCGTTGTCGAACAACTGCTGCTGCCGTCGGCAGCACCGTTGGGATCGTGTCCAAAGTGGGTCGCCTCTACCGGCGAATTCTGCGTATCGGCAATATTCAAAGAATGGCTTGGCTAATAATACAAAAGTGCTTATGCTAGAAAAGGGAAGTGAAGTGTCTAGTGTGACCCAACATGGGTCGTCTTGGGTCACAAATCTGCTTGGGTCGCATAAATACTAGGAAATATAAGTTGCTTACTTGGCTAAGTGTGTTAAGTGTTTTCAGGAAATGAAAGATGTGGGTTGCTTAGGTGACTAAAAGTGACAAATGATGTAGTTCGCGATGCACTTAGATCATACGCGTGTGTGTGTTGTCTGTTAGTGTACCTAGAATGTATGGGAGTGTGTGTGTGGTCAAGGGTTAGTATTACTTAGATCGAGGGAGGGTATTTTACCCAATACTCGTTCAGGCGTTTCTGGTAGAGTGTGCTGATCGAGTCCCTTTGTAATGTGAGAGGCCGGGGTGCGGGGTTTGTAAGTCGCCCCAGTGGTGCTTGTTGTGTGAGAAGAGGAGAAAGAGGCCTCGCGTGAGGATGGGTGTGCTAACACCTCCACCCTTAAAAATCGACGTCTCGGAGAACCTTTGTTCTTATCGGTGGTGATCCTGGGGGGAGGGTGGTGTTTTTGTTTTTGGGAGCACCTTCTTTAGAATCCAACCTATGGAGATGGCAAGGAGTACAAAAGATTAACGTCGCGCAACTGGCCGTGATGGTGGTCCCTTTTGTTAGGGTATTAATTGTTTATATGCAAATTGAACGTATTCCAGGTTTAACCTGTGTCCAGTCTTGGCAGGCAAGAATCCTCATCCAGGTGGGTGAGATTCGATTCCTTACATATGGTGATGTTGCCCATGGTTTGGCAGTTTCTCGATATAATGAAGGTGTCTCGTGGTCCTATTAGAGTTTTTCCCGAGGGAATGCCAAGTTGTTGGTTGGTTGTTATAGTTGGCCTGATAATCTGGACCGAATATTCCTGTTGTAGTAACCGTGGCATTGCTATATTGTATAGGGGCAAAGTACCGTTCACGAATATGGTTGGTTGAGCGAATTCAATGGCCTCTATGATGTTGTTGTAAGGCAGACTTGGTGTCGTTTTGATGATATACTGTAGCTCGTCTATGTCCAGCAGGTTTGAGTTTTTCACACCGACTTTAGCGAGTTGGCATGCTCGCACAATCTCGTCCAGCTTGCGTTCGAGCAATAGGATCTTATTTAGTAGAATGGACAATTCGGAATCGTTGTCCTTGTTGAAAGAAACCTCACCTTAATTTTGAGAGAGGCCAGTGTTTTCAGGTCCTATGATGGGTACTGGTCCAGGGCTAGTGATAGATTCTCCGCAAGGCCGGCAAAAGAGTAAAGAGGAATTACGTGTACCAAGTTTGTGTGTCCTTCTATTCTCCATACTTTCCCTTGCTGTAACGTCACGATTGGGGATTCGTATTTAAAAACTTGGTAGCTCTCCACCGATGAGAGACACAAAATGAGGGGACTTGTTTTGGAAGTAGAAGGGGGTTTTTAGTGTGATATTAAATTTAACTTAGCTTCTAGTTGTTTAGGTACTATGTGTACAGGTGTGTTTCTTCTTACTTCTACTTGTGATTACTGTAACCCTATTGTCTTGAGCAACTTTTTCCTGAAAATCTCTTTGCGTGTTTTCCTTTAATTTGTTTGTTGGCTACGAGAATTTCTTTGTCAGCCTCATATGACAAAGGGTTGTCCCTTTTCAGATTCTTGGCCCTATTTGTAATTGCTTGCTGATGCTCGAACAATCCTCTAACGTTTTCCAGGAGTGTTTCCTTGGGATTGGTGGTTTCGCCCATGCCTTGTGCCGCGTTTCCTTTTAGTTACGGAGTGTATGGATTGATTATATCTTGTGACCGTCAACTTTGCCAACTGCGCAGCGCTCAACTTCGGGTGCTCCATGCGTAAGCATCGGTATATTTCTAGGAACGTTGAGTGGAATCGCTCTACTTGTCCATTTACCTCACTTTTTTGCGAAGTGGTCCGGTAAATCTCGATGTCTCTGGTCAGATCTATATGTACCATATGTCGCTGGAATCCCGGGTATGGTCCGGTGGAGGTGTCAGTGCGCGTCCCTATGATGACGACTACCTTATTCCGAAATGAGTTGAGTGTGGTGTCAACTCGGTGCGTGGAAGGCGAAATGTTTGTCCAGCCATTTCTGTTAGCCTGAAAGGGCTTAGATGCGAGGTAATGCGTGACCAGGCATCGGCCACTGCATTTGCTTTTCCCGGCTTATAGAACAACTTGCAATTATATTCCTCGATCCGGGCCTTCCATCTTTTAGTTTGGCGTTTGAGTTGCGTTTTCCCAGGGCAAAGGTCAATGGTTGGTGATCGGTGTATATCCTGATTTCCTCGGCTCCACATAAATTTAAGCGTAATGTCTCCAGTTCCCATAGGATGGCTAGCATTTCTTTTCGTTGGTTGCGTAGTTCTCGTTCGTTCGTGATAGCCCCCGACAAATAAAGGAGATTGGCCGATCCTTTTCATCCTGTAAGTGGGACAGGACACCTCTAGGTGCCTCGTTGGATGCATCGGTCGTGTGGTTAAACGGCTTGCTGAAATCCGGGAAGGCTAGGACTTCGGATGAAACTAGCAGTGTTCTAAGATCGTCGAAGGCCTTCAATTGGTTTTCCCCCAAGGGGATTTGCACCTTCCTTGATTGGCTCGCTCTAACTTGACCCAGATCTCCCCTTGTGAGGTTAGTGAGAGGTTTGGCTACCTTA
>JAECWI010000203.1:0-22646 GCA_018150345.1 Drosophila equinoxialis
TTTCAACACAACCCGGCACGCCTGTGCTTTCTCCCATAAATAATTGATCTTATTAATATATATTATGCATGCCTCATTGCCTGTTGAATTATCTATAGTGCGTAACTCTTTGGTTACCCTATCCAAATATTCCTGGAGCTGTCGGACTCTATCCATAAAAATCTCCTGGTTACCACTACCGTTTTCATGACTGGAGGTCGCATTCCCACGCGACTCTCCTTTGCTATCATCAAACATTTCTGTTCAATGAAAGACGTTAGTATTTCTTGAATTTATTATTATTTATTTATTTATAATCAAATAGGCACTAGCACATAAACCAGTGACTAATAGTCGTCGCAACCAACACATAAATTGGGTGGACTTCGGAGCGAGATTACAAAGGTAGAGATGGGGGCCAAAGACACAGCGATGCACACCCGATGTAGCTACAATTGGTATCTGATCTTACAAAGAATAATGCATTTCTTTTACCACTACTTTTGTTGGGCCAATGCTGAAGTTGCCAAATCGGACATATGACAATTTCATTGTGTCTGTCGTAGTAATACGGTGACCTGTTATTCGTATAGCAGAACTCCTTGCTGTACACGTCGGTTCTAGAGTTAACAATCCAGTTTTCTTGATAGTGACACTTTTTGTATTATCGTCACAGGTCACTGCGAGTTCAATTGGTCGGGTGGTGGCAAAAATCCACTGATTTTTGTGATACATGTCGTACCAGACAAATGACCTGTTTGTGTGTTGTATTTGACAGGTTGATGATTTTGTGTTTTTGAATAGCTGGAACTCACAGTTGCTATTAGCCGTAAACGTCGTTTGTTTATCAAAACAGATATATTGCTCGTTGTTGAGCTGGTGACATTGTTCCAAATCGGCTCTTGAGAGCCCAATTCATGATTACAATCCCATGAGTTCCAACTGCTGGAATGGGTACCAGGTTATGCAGTTGCACTGCCTGCGTTGCCACTAATGGAAACGTGACCTTAAATATCACATGATTGTTTGCGATTGTGCCTTGTGCCTTCATTAAGCCATACAATTGCAAGACGTCGTTATCTGGAACTGGCAAATCCAAACCAAACGGAAGATGTCTCTTAAGTTGGTTCAGATGTTCGCGAAGCTGGCCTGGTGATAGTAGTAACGGGCTTATTTTGCTATGATGGGCATCTGTAAATACTCGGGAAATCTCGGTTTGAATTCGTTGCAAATTCCCTGCAATAACTGTCATCTGAGTAGTTAGCGTGATGTACCATTGCAATGCCTTTACTGCATTGTCCTGGACCTTGGTCATGTCGTTCATTTGTTGTTCCATTAGTTTCATTTGATTTTCAATCGTGGCTTCGTCTCGCTTAATGATATTTATCGTTGAGTCAATTACAGATGTCTGATTTTGCAGCAAGTTCAATAAGTAGTCTTCATTTGATTCAACCTTTCTTATGGTGCCTGACATCTCTGTTGCATATTTTGAGTCCAGCACACCAAATAAGCCGTTCGCAATGTTCCCAATTATATCTAACGGCGTTCCCAATTATATCTAACGGTGCATGCCTCTGGAACCTTCATTAACACGCATATTTCTCCAACCTTTACTAATCCGTCTGAAAATGTCTTCAGGTCGGCCCAATATGGTTCGAGATCGTAAAATGCCACAATAGTCCAGTCAGACGTTGCCATCCTTCCTGTGCCAATACTTTCATAGTATATGCCTGGTTTGGGGTTGAATCGAGTTATGTTTGTCCTTTGAGCAAATGCCAGAGGAAGTATCAACAGCATTAGGCAGATCGTCATTGCTAACGGTGGCAGACCGATCGACAAACGTCTTTTTGCCTCTGGTTCTGCTTTGTCCTCGATACCAGGGTTTTCTTGGGAATTCGATCCTATGTCATCTGCCTCGATTTTACGTTTTATCCCCGTCTCTCTAAGCAAGGGAGCCAATTTATGGATAGCCCGCTTGTAGGTACCTCTGGCTGTTTTAATGTCAACCACGCGGACGTATCCATCCAGGCCTGGATATAATTTAACAATTGGTCCAATTGGCCACTGTAAGATTGGCACATTATCCTCCTTTAAAATTACCATCATGCCTTCTTTGACATTGTTATAGGGTTTTTTTCCATTTAGATGTACCCTGCAATTCTTGTAGGTACTCTTGAGACCATTGTGTCCAGAATGTATGCTTAAGCCGTTGCACTAATTCCCATTGCTCTGGAATCGATCGATGTGTTACTGGCTCTGCGTCTGGTTGGGCTACTAATGGTTCTCCGATCAATAGATGGCCTGGTGTTAGAGCTGTCAAGTCATTGGGATCGTCTGAGTTTGGAGTTAACGGGCGAGAGTTCAACACTGCTTCAACATTGACAATGATGGTAGCCAGTTGCTCAAACGTTAAGTTTGCTGTCGATACGTTTTTTAACAGTAAATGCTTAGCGGATTTTACCGCAGCTTCCCATAATCCTCCGAAATGTGGAGACCGTGGTGGTATGAACTTAAATTGCACTCCTTTTTGATTGCAAAATTCCTTAATACTACCTGATGCCGTTTCTGAGTGTATTGTATCGGTCAGCTCCTTAAGTTGGTTGTTTGCTCCAACAAAGTTTGTTGCATTATCGCAGTATATTGTCTGGCATCTTCCTCTGCGCCCAATAAAGCGCTGAAGGGCGCCCACAAATGAGGAGGTGGACAGGTCTCCAACCAACTCCAAGTGTACTGCCTTGGTTGCAAAGCATACAAATACTGCAATGTAAGCTTTGTCGGGACGTTTTCCCCGAACCTTATGGTGGATCCAGAATGGTCCACAATAGTCTACTCCGGCGTTGAGAAAGGGTCTAGTCTGAGATACCCGATGCTCAGGTAAGTCGCCCATGACTTGTTAAGGCAATGTTGCCACCGTGCTTTTGCGATCTAGCGGTTGATCAGGTCGTTTCTTTAAGTGTCGTAATTCATATGCAAATCCTGTTTCTTGAATTTGCTTAACAATTACTCTACGTGCTTGGTCTAACTCTTCCAACTCTAAATGAGCCGTTGGTCTCTTGTTCTGCTTGTAACAAAACCGTAGCACATACGCCACTATTCGCTGTAGCCGGTAAAATGAATTTCTGTGATTTACCGTATATATCCATTCACTCGTGTTGTTGGCAGTGGCAGTCACCATGCTGAATACCTTGGTTTTCTTTTCAGCGGTATCCATTGTGTGCTCTGTAGGCTTAAATGGTGCTGGCCAGCCACGTTGTGGTCCATGCAAAAATAGTGGTCCATATAACCACAATGTATGTGTGCTAAGCTGGGCTGCTGATATGCCTCGAGACAGAACATCTGCTGCGTTGAGCGCTGATGACACATGACGCCATTGCCTTATGTGATACTGCATGTATTTTGGTCAACCGAATAGCCACATAAGTGTGGAAATGTGATGCCCGTGAATTAATCCAAGAGAGTACTACTGTTGAGTCTGACCAGAGAAATGTTTCAACACTTTCCGATCCTAATTGAAGATCCTGTCGTACTCTATCCGTAAGTTCAGCTCCAAGTACAGCTGCCTATAGTTCCAGCCGGGGCAGTGTCTGCTTTTCAAGGGGAGCCACTCTTGACTTGGCGCACAACAATCTGACCGAAACTTGGCCATTTTTAAAGGTTGATCGGACATAAACTGCCGCTCCACAAGCCTTTTCTGATGCATCAACAAATGTATGCAGTTCCTTTGAAGTGGGAACCTTGCCATCAAAAATATGCCTTGGAATTTTCATGTGGTTTAGTGCCTTTATATCCTCTCGGTAGGCTTCCCATTGCTTCTCCAAATACGGCGGTAGATCACCATCCATCTCAATTCGTTCGGTAGCAACATGTTGAAGAAATATTTTCGCTCTTACCACTACCGGTGCGAACAGTCCTAGAGGATCGAAGATTTGACCGAGTTCAGATAGTACCACTCTTCTGGTTATTCCTTTTGTATGTTTTTTGAGCCTTTCCACATAATTGATCTTCTTTGGGTGCCCATATGATTCCCAATGTTTTGACACTTATTTGTTCCAGTGTGTCACCGAGATTGATGTCAGCAATGGTATCTTCCTTTGGAATTTCCTTTAGAAGCTGACTGCTATTTGAACACCATTTTCGTAGATTGAAACCCTTAGGTCTCGAGATTTCTAGCAGCTCTTGTCTTATTTGCAGGGCTTCTAGTAAACTGTCTGCTCCTGTGAGACAGTCATCAACATAAAAGTCATTTTTTAATGCTAATGCTCCAGACGACAATTTTTCCATGTTTTTCAGTGCCAAATATTCCAGACACTTCGTCGCTAGATATGGGGCTGATGTGGTTCCATAAGTTACCGTTTTTAAACGATAAAACTTTAGTTCTTGACTTGGATCCTCTCTCCACACAATCATCTGATTGAATTGATCGGCAGGGTTTATCCAAACTTGACGATACATTTTTTCAATGTCGGCAGTGAACACATATTTGTGTGTCCTGAACCGCAGAAGAATTGAGAAGAGTTGACTCTGTACAACTGGTCCAGGATATAAAATGTCGTTCAGTGATTTTCCTGACGACGTTTTGCAGGACGCATCAAATACCACTCTTAACTTGGTGGTGGTACTTTCTGGCTTTAGTACACAGTGATGCGGTATAAAGTAATGGTTTTTGGGAATTTGTTCCACCATTACCTGCTTCATATGTCCGAGCTGTTCATATTCTGACATAAATTTTACATACTCCTTTTTTATGTCAGGGCTCATTCGCCTCTCTAACGACATGAATCTTCTTATGGCTACTTCCCGAGATTCTCCAAGAGATGAAGCCTCTTCAGCAAATGGAAGCTTTACAATTAGTCGATTGTCCGCCGCCGTGTGTAGGTTATCGAGGAAGAATTTTTCACAATACTCTTCCTCCGGACTCTTGTACCGTTTCATTGGCTCTAGTGTGTCTAGCTGCCAGAATCTTTCTAGAGATTCCTCTAGATTCGTCATGCCTACCATACATGTGATTGAAGCTGACGTTGACATATTAATTCTGCCAGCAATAATCCATCCAAATTCTGAATTTTGTAATATTGGACGGTTTCGATTGCCACGTCTTCTTTCTGGTAGCAGTATAGTGATTATCAGCTCCCAACAGCATATCAATTTTTCCTGGTTTATCAAATGTTGGGTCAGCTAATTGAATGTTGTCTGGCAATTTCACTTTCTGCGTTATTTGTTCTGTAGGTTGGTCACCTATTATGTGTGGCAATACAAATGCCTCAACTAGCGTTGCGAACTTGTTGTATCTTGACCGTACAACCAAGCTTACTCGCGCCTTGCTTATCTGTGGTTGACCACCCACTCCATTTATGTGCACATGAGTCTCGTTAATTTTTAACGATAACTTCTTTACTAGCCTCTCTGAGACGAGGTTTACTTGTGAGCCGCTATCTAGGAGTGCTCGAAACTCTCCTTTCCTTTCATTGATCCCTTTCACGACTACCTTGGCCGTTGCCAATAGCGTGTATTTTCTGCTAATTCCATAAGCAGAAACTGCATACGCAGATGTAGCAACTTGGTTGCCTGTTTCTAAATGCAACATTGTGTTATGTTTTTTATCGCATTTGAAGCATCCCCTCCAAGAGCAATTTTTAGCCACATGGTCCGGCTTGAAGCAATCGACACACAATTTGTGTCTCTGTACCCAATTAAGCCTCTCTGCTGCGGATTTCATTTTAAACTTTTCACATTGGAAGAGTTTGTGCTTTGCCTTTTCGCAGAAAGCACACAAGGAACTGTTTGTCCCAAATGCTGCCGCGCATGTCTTCCTTGGGTTTAGTTTTTCAATGCTGCGATTGTCAATTTTTGGTTTCCCAATCGCCTCTAATGTTAGGAAGCGCTGTTCCAAGAATGATAGGAAATCCTTTACTTCCTGTAGCTCCCTGGTGTTGGACAGAGATTGCTCATATAGTGCGTGGTTGAATCTATCCAATTTCCTTGTCATATGAAACATTATGACAGCATCTGACGATTCCATATTAACGCCTACATTTTTTAAAGCTGCAATGATTCAAAAATGTTATCATGCAAATTCTTTATAGAAGCTGCGTCATTTCCCACATTTGGGTGATCAAACAGCTTTGCCAGTATGGCTGTTACTAGAACTCTTTTATTATTAAATCGTTCCTGCAACACTGACCAAGCAGTGTTGTAATTGGCTTCTGTTAATTCCAGGTGCCGTATCAATCTCTCTGCTTCTCCAGAAAGGTTTGATTTTAAGTACCACATTTTCTCTATTGTGGATACATTTGACTCATGAACCACCTTTTTATAGATGTCATGAAATTGTTGCCATTTTAGGTAATCCCCATCAAATTTTGGAAATGGAATTTTGGGTAATTGCAATGATTGCAATACAGGCGGTGATTGTATTACTACATTTTCTACTGGTGCCACACAGAATTTTAGCATTGTATTTTCTGCGGCTACAAACGTAGATATATTATATCCTGCTTCGGCTGGATTTTCCGCTAGCCGATGAATCTCATAATGGATTTCTTCTATTTGCCTCCATAATTTGTCGACTACTGATTTGTAGTTCATTTTTTCTTCAGGTACAATTTGGCTTAATGTCCTGGACAATGAATCCAGCAGCGCACTTTGTTTACGAACCTGTGGTTTGATCCCGGCTCGCTCTTCTTCTCGTTGGCGAGCTTGTCTCTCTATTTTTATCTTTGCCAAATGGTCCTTCCAATCTTCCACTATGTTAGTTACAACCGCCTTCATTTTGCTGAAATAGTCCGTTACAAAGTAGTCATCTTCTGTTGGCACGTTGTTTAATTTGTCCAATAACTCCTTAGTTAAGTTTCTCCTCGAAATAAGATGGCTTCATTTTCCTGGCGAACGAATCCTTTTTGGTATTCCGAATGAAAGCCTGAATTGCTTCTCCTCGTTCTGTCTGCTGCTTATAAAACTCCTCCATGTTTTTATATTCTTATGTATTTGTATGTAATTTTTATTGCCAATATACCTATTCTTTTACACTGATAAACGCCACGACAGTGAAACCAGTTTCTTTTTTTGAGTTTCTTTTCTTTATTATATATTTTTAAAAATTGCTGACCAATGCCAAACTATATACTCGTGCGTACTACCTGGGTTACTGACCGAGTTAACTAGGTCAGAGATTGCTGACGCCAGGGAATGCAATATAGTTTATAAGTTGATCAAACTTTTTATTTTAAATAACTTTTTTATGATTTGGTCGCCTCGTTGACACAAATCGTGTTAATTGTATTTACCAAAGTGATCGCCTAGTTGATCAACTTTTATTCAATGGGTATGAATTGCTACCTTGTTGCGGAAAACTAACTCTTAGTTTTCCAATAAATTGTTTTAGTCGCCAAAGTGGCTACGCAACGATTGCCAAGTTAATCAATTGCGATGTTTTTAGTCGGGACCCCAGATTGATGTGAAATGTTCATCAATTTGTGCCCTCGCTTAGGATTGTTCTGTGTCCAAAGCGTGCAAAGAAAGTAGTCGCCTAGTTGACCAGTTTCCTTGTTGTTGAGAGATTGGTCGCCTGAGTTAAGCAAACCAATTCTCACTTGATGACGGTTCCACCAAGTCTGTAATTCTTTCAACTTGGAGCCGCCAATGTCGGGGTCACCAAATAATACAAATAATACAAGTGGTTGGCGGGTGCCAATTTCTTCGGGTGGTGAGTGAGTGGTGAATTAATAACGCGCGATAACTTCGGTTAAAACAACTTATACTTTATTAATTATTATTCACAGGTTGCCCGACACACACGATAAACTCCTCACTGCTCTTCGCCGCTCACTGCTGTTCACCCGGTGGCGTGAACATACCGCCCCCCTTGCAACATGTTGCAATTGCCACCTTGGACATATGTAGGATGGGGGACGGCAGCGTCCTGGAGGAACGGTGCTCTGGGCTGCGGGTGTACCGCTATGACCGGGCACACAGCCTGGTTGGATGACCTATAGAGGATAGAGGTCTGCCCCGACGCCGGCCGATGGAAGTTGGGGTCCGCCAGGATCAGGGTGGCAAATTTTTCCCGGACCGGTGCCGACACTTCCCGGATGGGAGTGCGGATGTGCAGGTCCTCTTCGACCCGGAAGATAACATTCCGCCGGAACGTATGGTCGGTCCTCGACTCAAGGACGGCCGTGCAGGCTTGGTCGACCCCGACTTTGGTCACCGTCAACCCCAGGGACCGGGCAAATGATGAATTGATGCGGCTCCCAGCCGCGCATGCGTCGAGGAGAACGCGGGTTTTGAAAACTGGTCCAAAACTGGGAGGTAGCAGGTGGGATCGGGAGTTCAGGAACGATCGACGCCCAGAGATCGGCTAGCAAAACCGCTCCGCACAACTCCAGCCGAGGCAGCGAGACTGTTTTGACTGGAGCCACGCGGGTCTTAGCCGTTAATAAATGGACGCTGACTTGATCGCGACACCGAACCCGCACATACAGGGCTGCTCCATACGCTTTCTGGGATGCGTCACAGAAGCCATGAAGCTCCCACGAGAGCGTATCGCTGGTGTTTAGCCAACGGGGAATGCGGAGTTGACTGAGGCCTGGGTAATCCTGCGGGAATTCGTGCCATTGCTGCAGCAGGAGAGGTGGCAGGGCGTCATCCCAGCCCAGTTCGGTTAGCCAGATTTGCTGCATAAATATCGTTGCTCGGATAACAAATGGGGCTAGCCAGCCAGCGGGGTCGAAAAGTTTGGCGATATGGGACAGAACCTGCCTCTTCGAGATCGACTCCTGCAATGGTGGGTCCGCTACGGTGAAGAAAAAAACGTCCTCGGCGGCTTGCCAGCGGATTCCCAAGGTTTTTGCCGTGCTCGCGTCTTCCAGCTCGAGAAAGTCCTCTCGCAGCAGATGCTCTTTCGGGATAGCTTGAAGTACTTCCTTCTTATTGGAAGTCCACTTCCGAAGCGGGAGGCCCGCAGATTGGAGGGCAGCTTGAAGCTCTCGTATGGCGAGACGGGCGTCGTCTGCAGTGTGAGCGCCGGCAAGGACATCATCAACATACATGTAGTTCCGAAGGATTTCGCTCGCCAGAGGGTACATCGCTTGCACGTCTTGGGCTAGTTGTAAAAGAACTCGGATCGCCAAGAAAGGCGGAAGTTAACCCCAAACGTGACGGTTTGTAGCTCGTAGTCTTGAATATTGCCGCAGCGATCCCGGTAGAGGATCCGCTGAAAGGGGGTATGCCTGGGGTCGACTCGGATTTGTCGATACATCTGTGTTATGTCAGCGTTGAAAACGAATTGAAAGAAACGCCATTTCAGTACCTGAAGCGTGAGATCGGCCTGAAGCGTAGGCCCGGTGTGCAAGACGTCATTAAGGCTGACGCCTCGTGTGGAGGGCTTTGACGCGTTAAATACCACGCGTACCTTGGTGGTGGTGCTATCGGGCTTAAACACAGCGTGATGGGGGAGATAGAAGTTTTTGTCATCTTTAGGCGGCGTCACCCGACTCATATGGCCCAATTCCTCGTATTCTTGAATGATGGCATCGTACTGTGTTTTTAGGACGGGATCCTTGAGAAGGCGTGCTTCATTCCGCAGGAATTGAGCTAGCGCGATCGGTCTTGAATGCCCTAAATCGACGCTATTCGGACATTTGAACGGAAGGGATACAATATATCGGCCGTCCTTCCCTCTTCGGGTGGTCTCCTGAAAATTCCGCTCGCAGCATACATCATCCTCCTTTTCCGGCTTTGCAGGAAGGTCTTCCACCTCCCAAAACTTGGTGAGAAGTACATCAAGTTTTGCTTCTGGATTGACTCGTGTCCGTGCCGCGAAACCTAATCGAGTTACCGGAGTGTCAGGCATGATCGCTCCACACAGAACCCATCCAAAGATGGTTTCCAGTCCGACAATATATCACCCATATCCTTTTTGATCCGCTCTCCGAGGATGTGTGAAAACAGGTCTACACCAATAATCATGTCAATAGGCGCGGGCTTGTTGTAATACGGGTCAGCCAGGGGGCGGTCGAGGGACTGCGTTGGAACCGTGTTAAGAAATGGAGCCGTCGGGATGGCCCCCGATAATTTGGATACGACCAGGGCGGAGACCTCAATCTTGTTCAGCCTGTCACACGGAGGAGACAGCATCAGCAGACACACCTTGTCGGCGCATCCTCCATCACTCTGGCCCATGCCAGTAACTGCGGCGTCTACTGGATAAAAGGGGGCTGAACCATGTTGAAGACACGTTCGGATAGGAAGGTTGAATCGGCTCCCGAGTCGATCAACGCCCGAATATGATGTTCCACCCCGCGATGGTGTAGAGTGACATCGCCGTGCCTAAAGCCCTCTGCCTGGGTGGAATGCTTGGCTTGCTCGTCGGCGCTCTGTACGAATGGTGTGGTTTGCGCGGCGGACGGCGACACGTCACTAGGGTGCAACAGGGTGTGATGATGTTCCTTGCAGGTATGGCAATTATGAGCACTGGAGCATCCCTTCACTTGATGACCGCGGGCAAAACAATTTAAACAGAGTCCCTGCTGTCTGATGGTTTCCACACGCCTCTGAGCAGGCATGTCAAGGAAACAAGGGCAGAGTCGTATTGGGTGATTCTCCCGATGGCAAAGCTTGCATGACGCTGGATTGAGCTGAGCTTTCGCGGGAAACGCTTGAACCTTCATCGTCGCAGGGGCCTTGCGGGTGCCACTGGGGATGGCTTGAACACTCGGCACCGACTTATGTTCTTCGGTGGCATCCAGGACACGATACCGATCAGTGAGAAATTGGTTCAAATCGTACCAAGTGGAGACGACGTTGTTTGGCACTGATTGTTCCCACAGGAGGATTGTGGCCTTCGGCAATTTGCTAGTGCATATGGCGATAAGCAAGACATCCCAATTCTCAGTGCTAACACCCGAACGCTCAAAAGCGGTAAGACCCCCTTGGAACGCAGTCTGCAGTTCTCGCAATGCCTTGCCCGATTCTAGCGCCACCGCGGTAATCTGAAGGAGTTGTCTGGCTTGAGTCATGACAAGCAGACGGCTATTTTCGTACCGTGCTGTGAGGTTCTCCCATGCGGCCTGGTAACCTTCATTTGTCAGGGGGGACTTCGCCACGATGGTTCTCGCTTCCCCACGAGTCTTGGCGTTCAAGTGATAGAGCTTCTCCACTTGAGACAAATACGGATTGGCGATGTAAATGGCAGCGAACAAATCGCGGAATGTGGGCCATGCTAGGCTGTCGCCATCAAAGGTCTCCACCTCACAAGGAGGAACTCTATGACCCGGAGGTCCCGACGGAGCACTGGGCTGACGTCTAAGACTCGCCATCTCTGCCGAGAGCTGCTCGATGCGTTCTCCGAACAACGTCCCGCATCGCACATACGCCGCGTAAGCGGATTCGTGCTTCGCTTTGATGTGGCTTATGTTGGCTAGGCTGTCCTCGTCTGGTTCGGTCGACAGGGCCTTGTGACACCCGGAGTATTCCATCTCGACAGTTGCCCAAAGGGATTTGAGCTGCTCTAAGTGCATTTTAATGGAAAATAAGGGCACCTCAGAAGTTAGGGCTTCACTCTCACGAGCTTCGAACACAGTCAAAGCGTCGCATGCCAGAACGAAATCGGAGAGGGTCATTCTTGATCGTTCTCTACGCTGTTGGGATACGGATCGGGTGACGGGAACGTCAGAACAGTGCGTCACAATAACGTGCGGAATCTGAGCCTCTACTGAAAGCTTGGAACGCACTTTGAGTTCGCTGGCGTCTTTAGCGGAGACTATGCGCCCTTTAGGTAGGCTGGACGAAGACGGACGGGACTTTGGGGATTCGCTGAGGCTGCGAGCAGACGTGGACTTGCGGGGAATTTCCGAACGCTTCACGACCACCGGAGTCTTCGGCCTTACAGAGGGAGACGAAAGACTGTTAGACTTCGGCGTAGTCTTGGACGGCTCCGTGGACATACTCAGGGGACGTCCTTACCGACGAAGACCGCGCTGGTGCGCTTTTTGATTTCGGAAAGACAACGAAAAAAAAAGAAAAAAGAAAAGTGGACTGTATGAGGGCGCAAGAATTTTCTCACTGTGCCCGCAGGATTGCGCGAGAATTCTCTTACGCGTGGCTTGGAAACGGAGCCCTTTTAATGGGGATATAAGCGGAAAAAAATACGAACGCACGAATGCAGATCGAAAATTACACGTAGCTACAGAGGAGTGATTACAACACAAGTTTAGCTGTATTCGTAAGTAACGATGGGAGTACGTATAAGACAAAACACGCAAACGATGTATAGGGCAAGGAAAAAAATATGTGGTTTTATATAAATCTGAGTCGGGATATATATATAAGCGCAGGCCGAAAAAAAAAAAAAAAAATTATACATACAATTTGTGAATAGGGACGGATATATAAATATGGGCCCGATAGTGCTGGAAAATATATGTGTATTTATTTATAAATATGGGCGGATATATATATGTGCGAAAATTGCTGGCCGGAAAAATTATATATAAAATTTATAAATATGGACGGATCTATAAATATGAGCCCGATAGTGCTGGAAAAAATAATATGTATTTTGTAAGATCCCAATTATTTACAAGTCTTTTAAATACTCACGCATATATCGAAACCGGTATTGTAATATCGATTGTTAGTAATAAGTATCGATTGTTAGTAATAAGTATCGATTGTTAGTAATAAGTATCGATTGTTAGTATTTAAGTCTCGATTGTTAGGATTTAAGTATCGTTTGTTAGTATTAAGTCGCCTATGGAAAATATCGGTATCGGCCTGGTGCCGCACTGAAAGGTTTCTCTCTCTTCTTCCGGTGACGCTTGAACGAGCTAGACGCACCAACTGCCGAAAACTTAGAAATTATAAATCTGAAGACTCGAAACTAATCCTTATCATTTTAACTCAATAAATAGGTGTTTACAACTCAGAAGTGGGATTACTAGACGGAAATGGATATATTTCTGTGCACGCCACCAATTTTGGACAATTTATGCTTAGTTAAGGAAAATTGTCCTGACCTACTCCACGATGGGAGTTACTAAGGAGGAGATGACGAGAGATCTGCGCGCAAGCAAAGTCGAGGTACCGCCGTCATTCACAGTCGGGCAAACTCGCCGACTGGGCACCGCCACACGAGACAGTGAAGAATCGGCACTGTCGTCGCTTGCCGCCAAACCTGATGGAACTTCATCGGCTCCGACGCAGGCCACACATTCTGCGACTAAGATGGCCGCCTCCACGCCCACCGCTGCTGGTGCACCCAATGCTGTGACTGCCGGTTGCCCTTGCCCTAGCCCCTGCCTGGGGCCAACTGCCGATATACTAGCCCCTGCCGGGCCAACTGCCGATATACTAGCCCCCTGCCGGGCCAACTGCCGATATACTAGCCCCTGCCGGGCCAACTGCTGACACATCCGCCCCTGCTGGGCCAACTGCTGCTATACTACTGGCCCTGCTGGGCCAACCGCTCCACATCCGCCCTGCTGCCGCTGATATACTCGCCCCTGCCGGGCCGACTGCTGCCATACTTGCCCCTTCCGGGCCCACTGCTGACACATCCGCCCCTGCTGTGCCAACTCGCCATACTCGCCCCTGCCGGCCCCGCTGCGGCTATATTCGCCCTGCAGTACCCGCTGCTCATGTGCCCACTGATGTGCCTGCCGATGCAGTACCGGTTGCCATTGTGCCCGCCGCTGCTGTACCCGCTGCTCACGTGCCCACTGCTGTGACTGCCGCCGCCGTATCCACTGCTGTACCCGCCGCCGCTGTACCCGCTGTTGGGGAATCGTACCCACTTCCGTGCCTACCGCTGCCAGTAACATTGGTCAAGTGGCGATTCGGAAGCCACTAAAGTACCCCCGTTATTACTCCTGCTCTTGGCATCTGACGATGACGGCTTGGGCCCTGCTCGATGCCCTTGCATGCCACCATGCATACTGTTGGCCGCATTCTACTGACGCTGACGTTCCCTTGGCCGCTGACCAATGGGAAGACCATGCCTGCCGTAGTGCCCTCCGTGCCGTCTTCCGCTAAATGACATCACGCCGGCTGACTTCTGACCTCCTCCAGTCCGGACGAGCAACTGACGACGCCGACCGAGGATATCAGCATGAGTTGCTGCAACTGCCGGGGCTGATGAGGTGAAATTTAACCTGGCCAGATGATGATGTTGTTTAACCCCTGGTTGGCCACTGGGATCGAGGTCGATCCTTTTCGTCAGGACGGCCGAGTTGTAAGATCCCAATTATTTACAAGTCTTTTAAATATTCACGCATATATCGAAAACCGGTATTGTAATATCGATTGTTAGTAATAATGTATCGATTGTTAATAGATAAGTATCGATTGTTAGTAATAAGTATCGATTGTTAGTATTTAAGTCTCGATTGTCTACAAAAAATTCAAATGGAAAATAGAACGGGTTTTCGGGTTGAAATTTCGTACGATGAAGTGAAATGGCGGCGCCCATCAGAAAAGATAGTCACCCCTCCTGGTGTGACCGTAGACGCCGAGGATCAAAAAACCCTCCTCACTCCTCACTGCTCTTCGCCGCTCACTGCTGTTCACTTCCGGTGGCGTGAACAGCGGCTATTAAACTCAAAATGGCGGCTGTAGAATGGTTCCAGCTGCTTGTATGACCGTTATATCAGGGATGGCGGCTATAAAACTCAAAATGGCGGCTGTAGCATGGTTCCAGCTGCTTGTATGACCGTTATATCAGGGATGGCGGCTATAAAACTCAAAATGGCGGCTGTAGAATGGTTTCAGCAGCTAGTATAGCTGTTATATAAGAGATGGCGGCTGTAGAATGGTTCCAGCAGCTTAGTATAGCTATTATATAAGAGATGGCGGCTATAAAACTCAAAATGGCGGCTGTAGAATGGTTTCAGCAGCTAGTATAGCTGTTATATAAGAGATGGCGGCTATAAAACTCAAAATGGCGGCTGTAGCATGGTTTCAGCAGCTAGTATAGCTGTTATATAAGAGATGGGAAAACTCAAAATGGCGGCTGTAGAATGGTTCCAGCAGCTAGTATAGCTATTATATAAGAGATGGCGGCTATAAAACTCAAAATGGCGGCTGTAGCATGGTTCCAGCTGCTTGTATGACCGTTATATCAGGGATGGCGGCTATAAAACTCAAAATGGTGGCTGTAGCATGGTTCCAGCTGCTTGTATGACCGTTATATCAGGGATGGCGGCTATAAAACTCAAAATGGCGGCTGTAGAATGGTTTCAGCAGCTAGTATAGCTGTTATATAAGAGATGGCGGCTATAAAACTCAAAATGGCGGCTGTAGAATGGTTCCAGCAGCTAGTATAGCTATTATATAAGAGATGGCGGCTATAAAACTCAAAATGGCGGCTGTAGCATGGTTCCAGCTGCTTGTATGACCGTTATATCAGGGATGGCGGCTATAAAACTCAAAATGGCGGCTGTAGAATGGTTTCAGCAGCTAGTATAGCTGTTATATAAGAGATGGCGGCTATAAAACTCAAAATGGCGGCTGTAGAATGGTTCCAGCAGCTAGTATAGCTGTTATATAAGAGATGGCGGCTATAAAACTCAAAATGGCGGCTGTAGAATGGTTCCAGCAGCTAGTATAGCTGTTATATAAGAGATGGCGGCTATAAAACTCAAAATGGCGGCTGTAGAATGGTTCCAGCAGCTAGTATAGCTGTTATATAAGAGATGGCGGCTATAAAACTCAAAATGGCGGCTGTAGAATGGTTCCAGCAGCTAGTATATGGCTGTTTGATGGCGGCTATAAAACTCAAAATGGCGGCTGTAGAATGGTTCCAGCAGCTAGTATAGCTGTTATATAAGAGATGGCGGCTATAAAACTCAAAATGGCGGCTGTAGAATGGTTCCAGCAGCTAGTATAGCTGTTATATAAGAGATGGCGGCTATAAAACTCAAAATGGCGGCTGTAGAATGGTTCCAGCTGCTTGTATAACTGTTATATAAGGAGATGGCGGCTATAAACTCAAAATGGCGGCTGTAGAATGGTTCCAGCAGCTAGTATAGCTGTTATATAAGAGATGGCGGCTATAAAACTCAAAATGGCGGCTGTAGAATGGTTCCAGCAGCTAGTATAGCTGTTATATAAGAGATGGCGGCTATAAAACTCAAAATGGCGGCTGTAGAATGGTTCCAGCAGCTAGTATAGCTGTTATATAAGAGATGGCGGCTATAAAACTCAAAATGGCGGCTGTAGAATGGTTCCAGCAGCTAGTATAGCTGTTATATAAGAGATGGCGGCTATAAAACTCAAAATGGCGGCTGTAGAATGGTTCCAGCAGCTAGTATAGCTGTTATATAAGAGATGGCGGCTATAAAACTCAAAATGGCGGCTGTAGAATGGTTCCAGCAGCTAGTATAGCTGTTATATAAGAGATGGCGGCTATAAAACTCAAAATGGCGGCTGTAGAATGGTTCCAGCAGCTAGTATAGCTGTTATATAAGAGATGGCGGCTATAAAACTCAAAATGGCGGCTGTAGAATGGTTCCAGCAGCTAGTATAGCTGTTATATAAGGGATGGCGGCTATAAAACTCAAAATGGCGGCTGTAGAATGGTTCCAGCAGCTAGTATAGCTGTTATATAAGAGATGGCGGCTATAAAACTCAAAATGGCGGCTGTAGAATGGTTCCAGCAGCTAGTATGAGCTGTTATATAAGAGATGGCGGCTATAAAACTCAAAATGGCGGCTGTAGAATGGTTCCAGCAGCTAGTATAGCTGTTATATAAGAGATGGCGGCTATAAAACTCAAAATGGCGGCTGTAGAATGGTTCCAGCAGCTATGTATAGCTGTTATATAAGAGATGGCGGCTATAAAACTCAAAATGGCGGCTGTAGAATGGTTCCAGCAGCTTAGTATAGCTGTTATATAAGAGATGGCGGCTATAAAACTCAAAATGGCGGCTGTAGAATGGTTCCAGCAGCTAGTATAGCTGTTATATAAGAGATGGCGGCTATAAAACTCAAAATGGCGGCTGTAGAATGGTTCCAGCTTGGCTATTTAGCTGTTATATAAGAGATGGCGGCTATAAAACTCAAAATGGCGGCTGTTTAGAATGGTTTATACAGCAGCTAGTATAGCTGTTATATAAGATGGCGGCTATAATGCTTAGCGCTAGTAAACTGTTATATAAGAGATGGCGGCTATAAAACTCAAAATGGCGGCTGTAGAATGGTTCCAGCAGCTAGTATAGCTGTTATATAAGAGATGGCGGCTATAAAACTCAAAATGGCGGCTTAGAATGGCTGTCAGTTCAGCTACTTGTATGACCGTTTTATATCAGGGATGGCGGCTATAAAACTCAAAATGGCGGCTGTAGAATGGTTCCAGCAGCTAGTGTAGCTGTTATATAAGAGATGGCGGCTATAAAACTCAAAATGGCGGCTGTAGAATGGTTCCAGCAGCTAGTATAGCTGTTATATAAGAGATGGCGGCTATAAAACTCAAAATGGCGGCTGTAGCATGGTTCCAGCAGCTAGTATAGCTGTTATATAAGAGATGGCGGCTATAGAATGGTTCCAGCAGCTAGTATACCTATTATATAAGAGATGGCGGCTATTAAACTCAAAATGGCGGCTGTAGAATGGTTCCAGCAGCTAGTATAGCTGTTATATAAGAGATGGCGGCTATAAAACTCAAAATGGCGGCTGTAGAATGGTTCCAGCAGCTAGTATAACTGTTATATCAGGGATGGCGGCTATAAAACTCAAAATGGCGGCTGTAGAATGGTTTCAGCAGCTAGCTTTAGCTCGTTATATAAGGGATGGCGGCTATAAAACTCAAAATGGCGGCTGTAGAATGGTTTGCAGCTAAGCTAAGCTGTTATATAAGAGATGGCGGCTATAAAACTCAAAATGGCGGCTGTAGAATGGTTCCAGCTAGCTGTTATATAAGGGATGGCGGCTATAAAACTCAAAATGGCGGCTGTAGAATGTTAGTATAGCTGTTATATAAGAGATGGCGGCTATAAAACTCAAAATGGCGGCTGTAGAATGGTTCCAGCAGCTAGTATAGCTGTTATATAAGAGATGGCGGCTATAAAACTCAAAATGGCGGCTGTAGAATGGTTCCAGCAGCTAGTATAGCTGTTATATAAGAGATGGCGGCTATAAAACTCAAAATGGCGGCTGTAGAATGGTTCCAGCAGCTAGTATAGCTGTTATATAAGAGATGGCGGCTATAAAACTCAAAATGGCGGCTGTAGAATGGTTCCAGCAGCTAGTATAGCTGTTATATAAGAGATGGCGGCTATAAAACTCAAAATGGCGGCTGTAGAATGGTTCCAGCAGCTAGTATAGCTGTTATATAAGAGATGGCATGGCTATAAAACTCAAAATGGCGGCTGTAGAATGGTTCCAGCAGCTAGTATAGCTGTTATATAAGAGATGGCGGCTATAAAACTCAAAATGGCGGCTGTAGAATGGTTCCAGCAGCTAGTATAGCTGTTATATAAGAGATGGCGGCTATAAAACTCAAAATGGCGGCTGTAGAATGGTTCCAGCAGCTAGTATAGCTGTTATATAAGGAGATGGCGGCTATAAAACTCAAAATGGCGGCTGTAGAATGGTTCCAGCAGCTAGTATAGCTGTTATATAAGAGATGGCGGCTATAAAACTCAAAATGGCGGCTGTAGAATGGTTCCAGCAGCTAGTATAGCTGTTATATAAGAGATGGCGGCTATAAAACTCAAAATGGCGGCTGTAGAATGGTTCCAGCAGCTAGTATAGCTGTTATATAAGAGATGGCGGCTATAAAACTCAAAATGGCGGCTGTAGAATGGTTTAGGATGGCGGTATAAAACTCAAAATGGCGGCTGTAGAATGGTTCCAGCAGCTAGTATAGCTGTTATATAAGAGATGGCGGCTATAAAACTCAAAATGGCGGCTGTAGAATGGTTCCAGCAGCTAGTATAGCTGTTATATAAGAGATGGCGGCTATAAAACTCAAAATGGCGGCTGTAGAATGGTTCCAGCAGCTAGTATAGCTGTTATATAAGAGATGGCGGCTATAAAACTCAAAATGGCGGCTGTAGAATGGTTCCAGCAGCTAGTATAGCTGTTATATAAGAGATGGCGGCTATAAAACTCAAAATGGCGGCTGTAGAATGGTTCCAGCAGCTAGTATAGCTGTTATATAAGAGATGGCGGCTATAAAACTCAAAATGGCGGCTGTAGAATGGTTCCAGCAGCTAGTATAGCTGTTATATAAGAGATGGCGGCTATAAAACTCAAAATGGCGGCTGTAGAATGGTTCCAGCAGCTAGTATAGCTGTTATATAAGAGATGGCGGCTATAAAACTCAAAATGGCGGCTGTAGAATGGTTCCAGCAGCTAGTATAGCTGTTATATAAGAGATGGCGGCTATAAAACTCAAAATGGCGGCTGTAGAATGGTTCCAGCAGCTAGTATAGCTGTTATATAAGAGATGGCGGCTATAAAACTCAAAATGGCGGCTGTAGAATGGTTCCAGCAGCTAGTATAGCTGTTATATAAGAGATGGCGGCTATAAAACTCAAAATGGCGGCTGTAGAATGGTTCCAGCAGCTAGTATAGCTGTTATATATAGAGATGGCGGCTATAAAACTCAAAATGGCGGCTGTAGAATGGTTCCAGCAGCTAGTATAGCTGTTATATAAGAGATGGCGGCTATAAAACTCAAAATGGCGGCTGTAGAATGGTTCCAGCAGCTAGTATAGCTGTTATATAAGAGATGGCGGCTATAAAACTCAAAATGGCGGCTGTAGAATGGTTCCAGCAGCTAGTATAGCTGTTATATAAGAGATGGCGGCTATAAAACTCAAAATGGCGGCTGTAGAATGGTTCCAGCAGCTAGTATAGCTGTTATATAAGAGATGGCGGCTATAAAACTCAAAATGGCGGCTGTAGAATGGTTCCAGCAGCTAGTATAGCTGTTATATAAGAGATGGCGGCTATAAAACTCAAAATGGCGGCTGTAGAATGGTTCCAGCAGCTAGTATAGCTGTTATATAAGAGATGGCGGCTATAAAACTCAAAATGGCGGCTGTAGAATGGTTCCAGCAGCTAGTATAGCTGTTATATAAGAGATGGCGGCTATAAAACTCAAAATGGCGGCTGTAGAATGGTTCCAGCAGCTAGTATAGCTGTTATATAAGAGATGGCGGCTATAAAACTCAAAATGGCGGCTGTAGAATGGTTCCAGCAGCTAGTATAGCTGTTATATAAGAGATGGCGGCTATAAAACTCAAAATGGCGGCTGTAGAATGGTTCCAGCAGCTAGTATAGCTGTTATATAAGAGATGGCGGCTATAAAACTCAAAATGGCGGCTGTAGAATGGTTCCAGCAGCTAGTATAGCTGTTATATAAGAGATGGCGGCTATAAAACTCAAAATGGCGGCTGTAGAATGGTTCCAGCAGCTAGTATAGCTGTTATATAAGAGATGGCGGCTATAAAACTCAAAATGGCGGCTGTAGAATGGTTCCAGCAGCTAGTATAGCTGTTATATAAGGGATGGCGGCTATAAAACTCAAAATGGCGGCTGTAGAATGGTTCCAGCAGCTAGTATAGCTGTTATATAAGAGATGGCGGCTATAAAACTCAAAATGGCGGCTGTAGAATGGTTCCAGCAGCTAGTATAGCTGTTATATAAGAGATGGCGGCTATAAAACTCAAAATGGCGGCTGTAGAATGGTTCCAGCAGCTAGTATAGCTGTTATATAAGAGATGGCGGCTATAAAACTCAAAATGGCGGCTGTAGAATGGTTCCAGCAGCTAGTATAGCTGTTATATAAGAGATGGCGGCTATAAAACTCAAAATGGCGGCTGTAGAATGGTTCCAGCAGCTAGTATAGCTGTTATATAAGAGATGGCGGCTATAAAACTCAAAATGGCGGCTGTAGAATGGTTCCAGCAGCTAGTATAGCTGTTATATAAGAGATGGCGGCTATAAAACTCAAAATGGCGGCTGTAGAATGGTTCCAGCAGCTAGTATAGCTGTTATATAAGAGATGGCGGCTATAAAACTCAAAATGGCGGCTGTAGAATGGTTCCAGCAGCTAGTATAGCTGTTATATAAGAGATGGCGGCTATAAAACTCAAAATGGCGGCTGTAGAATGGTTCCAGCAGCTAGTATAGCTGTTATATAAGAGATGGCGGCTATAAAACTCAAAATGGCGGCTGTAGAATGGTTCCAGCAGCTAGTATAGCTGTTATATAAGAGATGGCGGCTATAAAACTCAAAATGGCGGCTGTAGAATGGTTCCAGCAGCTAGTATGAGCTGTTATATAAGGGATGGCGGCTATAAAACTCAAAATGGCGGCTGTAGAATGGTTCCAGCAGCTAGTATAGCTGTTATATAAGAGATGGCGGCTATAAAACTCAAAATGGCGGCTGTAGAATGGTTCCAGCAGCTAGTATAGCTGTTATATAAGAGATGGCGGCTATAAAACTCAAAATGGCGGCTGTAGAATGGTTCCAGCAGCTAGTATAGCTGTTATATAAGAGATGGCGGCTATAAAACTCAAAATGGCGGCTGTAGAATGGTTCCAGCAGCTTGTATAACTGTTATATAAGGATGGCGGCTATAAAACTCAAAATGGCGGCTGTAGAATGGTTCCAGCAGCTAGTATAGCTGTTATATAAGAGATGGCGGCTATAAAACTCAAAATGGCGGCTGTAGAATGGTTCCAGCAGCTAGTATAGCTGTTATATAAGAGATGGCGGCTATAAAACTCAAAATGGCGGCTGTAGAATGGTTCCAGCAGCTAGTATAGCTGTTATATAAGAGATGGCGGCTATAAAACTCAAAATGGCGGCTGTAGAATGGTTCCAGCAGCTAGTATAGCTGTTATATAAGAGATGGCGGCTATAAAACTCAAAATGGCGGCTGTAGAATGGTTCCAGCAGCTAGTATAGCTGTTATATAAGAGATGGCGGCTATAAAACTCAAAATGGCGGCTGTAGAATGGTTCCAGCAGCTAGTATAGCTGTTATATAAGAGATGGCGGCTATAAAACTCAAAATGGCGGCTGTAGAATGGTTCCAGCAGCTAGTATACTGTTATATAAGAGATGGCGGCTATAAAACTCAAAATGGCGGCTGTAGAATGGTTCCAGCAGCTAGTATAGCTGTTATATAAGAGATGGCGGCTATAAAACTCAAAATGGCGGCTGTAGAATGGTTCCAGCAGCTAGTATAGCTGTTATATAAGAGATGGCGGCTATAAAACTCAAAATGGCGGCTGTAGAATGGTTCCAGCAGCTAGTATAGCTGTTATATAAGAGATGGCGGCTATAAAACTCAAAATGGCGGCTGTAGAATGGTTTCAGCAGCTAGTATAGCTGTTATATAAGAGATGGCGGCTATAAAACTCAAAATGGCGGCTGTAGAATGGTTCCAGCAGCTAGTATAGCTGTTATATAAGAGATGGCGGCTATAAAACTCAAAATGGCGGCTGTAGAATGGTTCCAGCAGCTAGTATAGCTGTTATATAAGGGATGGCGGCTATAAAACTCAAGAATGGCGGCTGTAGAATGGTTCTAGCAGCTAGTATAGCTATTATATAAGAGATGGCGGCTATAAAACTCCTTTAAAATGGTGGCTGTAGCATGGTTCCAGCTACTTGTATGACCGTTATATCAAGGGATGGCGGCTATAAAACTCAAAATGGC
>JAECWI010000206.1:0-21179 GCA_018150345.1 Drosophila equinoxialis
GCTAGTATGGCTGTTATATAGAAGATGGCGCCTGTAATACTCCAAATGGCGGGTAGAGAATGGTTCCAGCTGCTAGTATAGCTGTTATATAAGAAATGGCGGCTATAAAACTCAAAATGGCGGCTGTAGAATGGTTCCAGCTGCTTGTATGACTGTTATATAAGAGATGGCGGCTGGCAAAACTCAAAATAGCTGGCTGTAGAATGGTTCCAGCAGCTAGTATAGCTGTTATATAGGAGATGGCGCCTGTAAAACTCAAAATGGCGGCTGTAGAATGGTTCCCAGCAGCTAGTATAGCTGTTATACAACAGATGGCGGCTGTAGAACTCAAAATGGCGGCTGTAGAATGGTTCCAGCTGCTTGTGGAGGTGTTATATAAGAGATGGCGGCTGTAAAACTCAAAATTACGGCTGAATAATGGTTCCAGCAGCTAGTAAACCTGTTATATAAGAGATGGCGGCTATAAAACTCAAAATGGCGGCTGTAGAATGGTTCCAGCTGCTAGTATAGCTGTTATATGAAGATGGCACGCCTGTAATACTCAAAATGGCGGGTAGAGAATGGTTCCAGCTGCTAGTATAGCTGTTATATAAGAGATGGCGGCTATAAAACTCAAAATGGCGGCTGTAGAATGGTTCCAGCTGCTTGTATGACTGTTATAGAAGAGATGGCGGCTGTAAAACTCAAAATGGCGGCTGTAGAATGGTTCCAGCAGCTAGTATAGCTGTTATATAGAGATGGCGCCTGTAAAACTCAAAATGGCGGCTGTAGAATGGTTCTGGCAGCTGGTATAGCTGTTATACAACAGATGGCGGCTGTAGGAACTCAAAATGGCGGCTGTAGAATGGTTCCAGCTGCTTGTATGGAAGGTATATAAAGATGGCGGCTGTAAAACTCAAAATTACGGCTGAATAATGGTTCCAGCAGCTAATGAAACCTGTTATATAAGAGATGGCGGCTATAAAACTCAAAATGGCGGCTGTAGAATGGTTCCAGCTGCTTGTATGACTGATATATAAGAGATGGCGGCTGTAAAACTCTCAAAATGGCAGCTGTAGAATGGTTCCAGCAGCTAGTATAGCTGTTATATAAGAGATGGCGCCTGTAAAACTCCAAAATGGCGGCTGTAGAATGGTTCTAGCATCTAGTATAGCTGTTATACAACAGATGGCAGCTGTAGAACTCAAAATGGCGGCTGTAGAATGGTTCCAGCTGCTTGCATGAGTGTTATATGGAGATGGCGGCTGTAAAACTCAAAATTACGGCTGAATAATGGTTCCAGCAGCTAGTATCGCTGTTTATGAGAGATGGCGGCTATAAAACTCAAAATGGCGGCTGTAGAATGGTTCCAGCTATTTCTGGCTTTGTTATATAAGAGATGGCGGCTATAAAACTCAAAATGGCGGCTGTAGAATGGCTCCAGCTGCTTATAAGCTGTTATATGTATAGGGATGGCTGCTTTAAAACTGAAAATAGCGGCTGTAGAGTGGTTCCAGCAGCTAGTATAGCTGTTATATAACAGATGGCGACTGTAAAACTCTAAATGGCGGCTCTAGAATGGTTCCAGCTTATCTAGTACAGCTGTTATATAAGAGATGGCGGCTATAAAACTCAAAATGGCGGCTGTGAACGCTTCCAGCAGCTAGTATAGCGCTGTTATATAGAGATGGCGGCTATAAAACTCTAAATTGCGGCTGTAGAATGGTTCCAGCAATCAGCTGGTATAGCTGTTATATACGAGATGGCGGCTATAAAACTCCAAATGGCAACTGTAGAATGGTTCCAACTGCTTCTATGACAGCTTTCTATTTGCTATAAAACTCAAAATGGCGGCTGAAGAATAGTTCCAGCTGCTTGTATGACTGTTATATCAGGGATGGCGGCTATAAAACTCAAAATAGCGGCTGTAGAATGGTTCCAGCTGCTTGTATGTTTGTTATATCAGGGATATGGCTATAAAACTCAAAATGGCGGCTGTAGAATGGTTCCAGCTGCTTGTATATTGTTATATAGAGATGGCGGCTGTAAAACTCAAAATGACAGCTGAATAATGGTTCCAGCAGCTAGTATAGCTGTTATATATAAGAGATGGCGGCTATAAAGCTCAAAATGACGGCTGTAGAACGGTTCAGCAGCTAGTATAGGCTGTTATATAAGAGATGGCGGCTATAAAACTCAAAATGGCGGCTGTAGAATGGTTCCAGCTATTTCTATGACTGTTATATAAGAGATGGCGGCTATAAAACTCAAAATGGCGTGTAGAATGGTTCCAGCTGCTAGTATAGCCTGTTATATAGAAGATGGCGCCTGTAATACTCAAAATGGCGGGTAGAGAATGGTTCCAGCTGCTAGTATAGCTGTTATATAAGAGATGGCGGCTATAAAACTCAAAATGGCGGCTGTAGAATGGTTCCAGCTGCTTGTATGACTGTTATATAAGAGATGGCGGCTGTAAAACTCAAAATGGCGGCTGTCTAGAATGGTTCCAGCAGCTAGTATAGCGCTGTTATATAAGAGATAGCGCCTGTAAAGCTCAAAATGGCGGCTGTAGAATGGTTCTAGCAGCTAATTATAAGTATTCTTATACAACAGATGGCGGCTGTAGAACTCAAATGGCGGCTGTAGAATAGTTCCAGCTGCTTGTATGAGTGTTATATAAGAGATGGCGGCTGTAAAACTCAAAATTACGGCTGAATAATGGTTCCAACAGCTAGTAAACCTGTTATAAGAGATGGCGGCTATAAAACTCAAAATGGCGGCTGTAGAATGGTTCCAGCTGCTTGTATGACCTGTTATATAAGAGATGGCGGCTGTAAAACTCAAAATGGCGAGCTGTAGAATAGTTCCAACAGCTAGTATAGCTGTTATATAAGAAGATGGCGCCTGTAAAACTCAAAATGGCGGCTGTAGAATGGTTCTAGCAGCTAGTATGGCTGTTATACAACAGATGGCGGCTGTAGAACTCAAAATGGCGGCTGTAGAATGGTTCCAGCTGCTTGTATGAGTGTTATATAAGAGATGGCGGCTAGCCAAAACTCAAAATTACGGCTGAATAATGGTTCCAGCAGCTAGTATCGCTGTTTTATGAGAGATGGCGGCTATAAAACTCAAAATGGCGGCTGTAGAATGGTTCCAGCTATTTCTGTGACTTTGTTATATAAGAGATGGCGGCTATAAAACTCAAAATGGCGGCTGTGAATGGTTCTAGCAGCTAGTATAGCTGTTATACAACAAGATGGCTGTAGAACTCAAAATGGCAACTGTAGAATGGTTCCAGCTGCTTGTATGAGTGTTATATAAGAGATGGCGGCTGTAAAACTCAAAGTACGGCTGAATAATGGTTCCAGCAGCTAGTAAACCTGTTATATAAGAGATGGCGGCTATAAAACTCAAAATGGCGGCTGTAGAATGGTTCCAGCTATTTCTATGACTGTTATATAAGAGATGGCGCCTGTAAAACTCAAAATGGCAGCTGTAGAATGGTTCTAGCAGCTAGTATAGCTGTTATACAACAGATGGCGGCTGTAGAACTCAAAATGGCGGCTGTAGAATGGTTCCAGCTGCTTGTATGAGTGTTATATAAGAGATGGCGGCTGTAAAGAACTCAAAATTACGGCTGAATAATGGTTCCAGCAGCTAGTAAACCTGTTATATAAGAGATGGCGGCTATAAAACTCAAAATGGCGGCTGTAGAATGGTTCCAGCTGCTTGTATGACTGTTATATAAGAGATGGCGGCTGTAAAACTCAAAATGGCGGCTGTAGAATAGTTCCAGCAGCTAGTATAGCTGTTATATAAGAGATGGCGCCTGTAAAACTCAAAATGGCGGCTGTAGAATGGTTCTAGCAGCTAGTATAGCTGTTATACAACAGATGGCGGCTGTAGAGACTCAAAATGGCGGCTGTGGGAACTCAAAATGGCGGCTGTAGAATGGTTCCCAACTTGTATGAGTGTTTATATTAGAGATGGCGGCTGTAAAACTCAAAATTACGGCTGAATAATGGTTCCAGCAGCTAGTATCCTAACTGTTTATTGAGAGATGGCGGCTATAAAACTCAAAATGGCGGCTGTAGGAATGGTTCCAGCTATTTCTATGACTGTTATATAAGAGATGGCGGCTATAAAACTCAAAATAGCGGCTGTAGAATGGTTCCAGCTGCTAGTATAGCTGTTATATAGAAGATGGCGCCTGTAATACTCAAAATGGCGGGTGAAGAATGGTTCCAGCTGCTAGTATAGCTAATATAGGAGATGGCGGCTATAAAACTCAAAATGGCGGCTGTAGAATGGTTCCAACTGCTTGTATGACTGTTATATAGAGATGGCGGCTGTAAAACTCAAAATGGCGGCTGTAGAATGGTTCCAGCAGCTAGTATGGCTGTTATATAAGAGATAGCGCCTGTAAAACTCAAAATGGCGGCTGTAGAATGGTTCATAGCAGCTAGTATAGCTGTTATACAACAGATGGCAGCTGTAGAACTCAAAATGGCGGCTGTAGAATGGTTCCAGCTGCTTGTATGAGTGTTATATAAGAGATGGCGGCTGTAAAACTCAAAATTACGGCTGAATAATGGTTCCAGCAGCTAGTATCGCTGTTTTATGAGAGATGGCGGCTATAAAACTCAAAATGCGGCTGTAGAATGGTTCCAGCTGTTTCCATAGCTGTTATATAAAAGATGGCGGCTATAAAACTCCAAATAGCGGCTGTAGAATGGTTCCAGCGCTTGTATGAGCTGTTATATAAGAGATGGCGGCTATAAAACTCAAAATGGCGGCTATAGAATGGTTCCAGCAGCTAGTATAGCTGTTATATAAGAGATGGCGGCTATAAAACTCAAAATGGCGGCTGTAGAATGGTTCCAGCTGCTTGTATGCTGTTAAATAAGAGATGGCGGCTATAAAACTCAAAATGGCGGCTGTAGAATGGTTCCAGCAGCTAGTATAGCTGTTATATAAGAGATGGCGGCTATAAAACTCAAAATGGCGGCTGTAGAATGGTTCCAGCAGCTAGTATAGCTGTTATATAAGAGATGGCGGCTATAAAACTCAAAATGGCGGCTGTAGAATGGTTCCAGCAGCTAGTATAGCTGTTATATAAGAGATGGCGGCTATAAAACTCAAAATGGCGGCTGTAGAATGGTTCCAGCAGCTAGTATAGCTGTTATATAAGAGATGGCGGCTATAAAACTCAAAATGGCGGCTGTAGAATGGTTCCAGCAGCTAGTATAGCTGTTATATAAGAGATGGCGGCTATAAAACTCAAAATGGCGGCTGTAGAATGGTTCCAGCAGCTAGTATAGCTGTTATATAAGAGATGGCGGCTATAAAACTCAAAATGGCGGCTGTAGAATGGTTCCAGCAGCTAGTATAGCTGTTATATAAGAGATGGCGGCTATAAAACTCTCAAATGGGCTGTAGAATGGTTCTAGCAGCTAGTATGGCTGTTATATAAGAGATGGCGGCTATAAAACTCAAAATGGCGGCTGTAGAATGGTTCAGCAGCTAGTATAGCTGTTATATAAGAGATGGCGGCTATAAAAACTCAAAATGGCGGCTGTAGAATGGTTCCAGCAGCTAGTATGCTGTTATATAAGGGATGGCGGCTATAAAACTCAAAAATGGCGGCTGTAGAATGGTTCCAGCTAGTATAGCTGATTATATAAGAGATGGCGGCTATAAAACTCAAAATGGCGGCTGTAGAATGGTTCCAGCAGCTAGTAATAGCTGTTATATAAGAGATGGCGGCTATAATCACAAATGGCGGCTGTAGAATGGTTCCAGCTGCTAGTATAGCTGTTATATAAGAGATGGCGGCTATAAAACTCAAAATGGCGGCTGTAGAATGGTTCCAGCAGCTAGTATAGCTGTTATATAAGAGATGGCGGCTATAAAACTCAAAATGGCGGCTGTAGAATGGTTTCAGCAGCTAGTATAGCTGTTATATAAGAGATGGCGGCTATAAAACTCAAAATGGCGGCTGTAGAATGGTTCCAGCAGCTAGTATAGCTGTTATATAAGAGATGGCGGCTATAAAACCCAAAATGGCGGCTGTAGAATGGTTCCAGCAGCTGGTATAGCTGTTATATAAGAGATGGCGGCTATAAAACTCAAAATGGCGGCTGTAGAATGGTTCCAGCTGCTTGTATGGCTGTTATATAAGGGATGGCGGCTATAAAACTCAAAATGGCGGCTGTAGAATGGTTCCAGCAGCTAGTATAAGAGCTATTTGTTGTATAGATGGCGGCTATAAAACTCAAAATGGCGGCTGTAGAATGGTTCCAGCTGCTAGTATAGCTGTTATATAAGAGATGGCGGCTATAAAATTCCAAATGGCGGATGTAGAATGGTTCCAGCAGCTAGTATAGCTGTTATATAAGAGATGGCGGCTATAAAACTCAAAATGGCGGCTGTAGAATGGTTTCAGCTGCTTGTATAGCTGTTATATCAGGGATGGCGGCTATAAAACTCAAAATGGCGGCTGTAGAATGGTTCCAGCTGCTTGTATGAGCTGTTATATCAGGGATGGCGGCTATAAAACTCAAAATGGCGGCTGTAGAATGGTTCCAGCTGCTGTCTGTTATTTGTTATATTAGCGATGGCGGCTATAAAACTCAAAACGGCGGGTGTAGAATGGTTCCAGCAGCTAGTATGAGCTGTTATATAAGAGATGGCGGCTATAAAACTCAAAATGGCGGCTGTAGAATGGTTTCAGCTGCTTGTATAGCTGTTATATAGGCTGTTATACCTAAAAATGCGGCTGTAGAACGGTTCCAGCAGCTATATAGCTGTTATATAAGGGATGGCGGCTATAAAACTCAAAATGGCGGCTGTAGAATGGTTCCAGCAGTTAGTATAGCTGTTATATAAGAGATGGCGGCTACAAAACTCAAAATGGCGGCTGTAGAATGGTTCCAGCAGCTAGTATAGCTGTTATATAAGGGATGGCGGCTATAAAACTCAAAATGGCGGCTGTAGAATGGTTCCAGCAGCTAGTATAGCTGTTATATAAGGATGGCGGCTATAAAACTCAAAATGGCGGCTGTAGAATGGTTCCAGCTGCTTGTATAACTGTTATATAAGGGATGGCGGCTATAAACTCAAAATGGCGGCTGTAGAATGGTTCCAGCAGCTAGTATAGCTGTCATATAAGAGATGGCGGCTATAAAACTCAAAATGGCGGCTGTAGAATGGTTCCAGCAGCTAGTATAGCTGTTTTACAAGAGATGGCGGCTATAAAACTCAAAAATGGCGGCTGTAGAATGGTTCCAAGCTGCTTGTATGAGCTGTTATATAAGGGATGGCGGCTATAAAACTGAAAATGGCGGCTGTAGAATGGTTCCAGCAGCTAGTATAGCTGTTATATAAGAGATGGCGGCTATAAAACTCAAAATGGCGGCTGTAGAATGGTTCCAGCTGCTTGTATGACTGTTATATCAGGGATGGCGGCTATAAAACTCAAAATGGCGGCTGTAGCATGGTTTCAGCAGCTAGTATAGGTGTTATATAAGAGATGGCGGCTATAAAACTCCAAATGGCGGCTGTAGAATGGTTCCAGCAGCTAGTATGGCTGTTATATCAGGGATGGCGGCTATAAAACTCAAAATGGCGCCTGTAGAATGGTTCCAGCAGCTTGTATGGCTGTTATATTAGCGATGGCGGCTATAAAACTCAAAATGGCGGCTGTAGAATGGTTCCAGCAGCTAGTATAGCTGTTATATAAGAGATGGCGGCTATAAAAAACTCAAAATGGCGGCTGTAGAATGGTTCCAGCAGCTAGTATAGCTGTTATATCAGGGATGGCGGCTATAAAACTCAAAATGGCGGCTGTAGAATGGTTCCAGCAGCTAGTATAGCTGTTATATAAGAGATGGCGGCTATAAAACTCAAAATGGCGGCTGTAGAATGGTTCCAGCAGCTAGTATAGCTGTTATATAAGAGATGGCGGCTATAAAACTCAAAATGGCGGCTGTAGAATGGTTCCAGCAGCTAGTATAGCTGTTATATAAGCAGATGGCGGCTATAAAACTCAAAATGGCGGCTGTAGAATGGTTCCAGCAGCTAGGTATAGTTGTTATATAAGAGATGGTGGCTATAAAAACTCAAAATGGCGGCTGTAGAATGGTTCCAGCAGCTAGTATAGCTGTTATATAAGTGTTGGCGGCTATAATCCAACTAAAAATTATTGGCGGCTGTAGAATGGTTCCAGCTGCTAGTATGACTGTTATATCAGGGATGGCGGCTATAAAACTCAAAATGGCGGCTGTAGAATGGTTCCAGCAGCCAGTATAGCTGTTATATAAGAGATGGCGGCTATAAAACTCAAAATGGCGGCTGTAGAATGGTTCCAGCAGCTAGTATAGCTGTTATATAAGAGATGGCGGCTATAAAACTCAAAATGGCGGCTGTAGAATGGTTCCAGCAGCTTGTATAGCTGTTATATAAGAGATGGCGGCTATAAAACCCAAAATGGCGGCTGTAGAATGGTTCCAGCAGCTAGTATAGCTGTTATATAAGAGATGGCGGCTATAAAACTCAAAATGGCGGCTGTAGAATGGTTCCAGCAGCTAGTATAGCTGTTATATAAGAGATGGCGGCTATAAAACTCAAAATGGCGGCTGTAGAATGGTTCCAGCAGCAGAGTATAGCTGTTATATAAGAGATGGCGGCTATAAAACTCAAATGGCGGCTGTAGAATGGTTGTGGTGTTTTAGCAGCTAGTATAGCTGTTATATATAGAGAAAAACTCAAAATGGCGGCTGTAGAATGGTTCCAGCAGCTAGTATAGCTGTTATATAAGGGATGGCGGCTATAAAACTCAAAATGGCGGCTGTAGAATGGTTCCAGCAGCTAGTATAGCTGTTATATAAGATATGGCGGCTATAAAACTCAAAATGGTTGCGGTTTATAGAGATGGCGGCTATAAAACTCAAAATGGCGGCAAAGAATAGGTTCCAGCAGCTAGTATAGCTGTTATATAAGAGATGGCGGCTATAAAATCTCAAAATGTTCAGCAGCTAGTATAGTTTGTTATATAATGACTATAAAAAAAATGGCGGCTGTAGAATCAAATGTGGAATGGTTCCAGCAGCTAGTATAGCTGTTATATAAGAGATGGCGTCTATAAAAACTCAAAATGGCGGCTGTAGAATGGTTCCAGCAGCTTGTATAGCTGTTATATCAGGGGATGGCGCAAAGACTGTAAAAACTGGCAAAAATAAATGGCGGCTGTAGAATGGTTCCAGCTGCTTGTATAGACTGTTATATCAGGGATGGCGGCTATAAAAATAATAAATAAACTCAAAATGGCGCATGTAGAATGGTTCCAGCTGCTTGAATGGTTGTTATATTAGCGATGGCGGCTATAAAACTCAAAACGACGGGTGTAGAATGGTTCCAGCAGCTACTATAGCTGTTATATAAGCGGCTATAACACTCAAAATGGCGGCTGAGAAAAGTTTATAGAATGGTTTCAGCTGCTTGTATGACTGTTATAAAAAAGAGCTATACTTAAGCTGCTGGAACCCATTCTACCGCCATTAACAAGTTGTCGGCTATAAAACTAAAAATGGCGGCTGTAAAATGGTTGCAGCAGTTGGTATAGCTATTATATAAGAGATGGCTACAACACTCAAAATGGCGGCTGTAGAGTGGTTCTTGTATGGCTGCTTTTATGACTGTTATATCAGGGTTGGCAGCTATAAAACTCAAAATGGAGGCTGTAGAATGGTTCCAGCAGCTAGTATAGCTGTTATATAAGAGATGGCGGCTATAAAACGCAAAATGGAGGCTGTAGAATTTTTCCAGCTGCTTGTATGACTGTTATATCAGGGATGGCGGCTATAAAACTCAAAATGGCGGCTGTAGAATGGTTCCAGCTGCTAGTATGAGTGTCATATCAGGGATGGCGGCTATAAAACTCACAATGGCAGCTGTAGAATGGTTCCAGCAGCTGGTATAGCTGTTTTACAGGAGATGGCGGCTATAAAACTCAAAATGGCGGCTGTAGAATGGTTCAAGCTGCTTGTATGACTGTTATTTCAGGGATGGCGGCTATAAAACTGAAAATGAAGCTGTAGAATGGTTCCAGCAGCTGGTATAGCTGTTATATAAGAGATGGCGGCTATAAAACTCAAAATGGCGGCTGTAGAATGGTTCCAGATGCTTGTATGACTGTTATATCATGGATGGCGGCTATAAAACTCAAAATGGCGGCTGTAGCATGGTTTCAGCAGCTAGTATAGATGTTATATAAGAGATGGCGGCTATAAAACTCCAAATGGCGGCTGTAGAATGGTTCCAGCAGCTAGTATGACTGTTATATCAGGGATGGCGGCTATAATGGTTGTAGAATGGTTCCAGCTGCTTGTATGACTGTTATATCAGGGTTGGCAACTATAAAACCCAAAAAAATGGCGGCTGTAGAATGGTTCCAGCAGCTAGTATAGCTGTTTTATAAGAGATGGCGGCTATAAAACTCAAAATGGCAGCTCTAGAATGGTTCCATCTGCTTGTATGACTGTTATATCAGGGATGGCGGCTATAAAAGCTCAAAATAGCGGCTCTAGAATTGTTCCAGCATCTTGTATAGCTGTTGTTTATGCCCAACCGGCAAACAACTCAAGGGTTAAAGGAGGCGGAAGCTTGTCCCCGCGCCGGTCTCCTGTTTTTCGATGCCATCCCCCTCCCCAATAAGCGCTCCCCACACTTCAAAGAACTTCGCTCCAGCGCTCGGAGTTGGTGTCCTGCTCTTATAAGTAAGCTAGGTTTAGTTGCATTATATACGTGAATACATCCAAGTGAAGGTGAAATTTTTCTACGTCTCAATATTTTACTGGGAGGAAGAAAAAGGAAAAAGGCAAAAATTCAATCTAGCTGCCCCAAACCGGAAGGAAGTTTGACACCCCTACATAAACATTTGGTCATTCGAGCCGGATACTAAGATCCTCTCGAACCATTAGCATCGGTGGAATTTCATCCATATTTCAAGCTAAGTAAATTTTTCCAAATTATAGGTATATGAGTACATGTACATGCCTCCAGCATCCGTACCCATACTCACATACATATAATTGTTGCCCTTGATTCTCCTAATCCAAGTAAAAATTACTTTCGCGCAAATTTTTTCTCCTCAAAGGAGAGAAAAATTTTGGTCCACAAATTTTCATACATATATATGTGTCCAGTACATAAGGCGCCATATTGTTTCGCCCACTTTTTTTTTTTTTTTTTTTTTAACGTTTAATTTATTTGTTGGATCTACTCTTAAATTAGAGCCTAACAACAAGTTTGAGATATTTTTCTTAATCTAGTACTTATGATATATCCAGGGGGATATTGCAGGCGGCCCTAATCATTTATTATTGGGTTGGTCTGTCATTTCTTTTAAGAGTTATTAGTTCGTGTAAGGGAATTGGCAAGAACATTAGGGTGTACATCCAGTTTTGCAGAATACTTTAGTTGTTGACTACCTATTTCATATTTTACGTTAGGTATATTTAGATCATTTTGAATGTTTTCGTTCCGTATGTACCACGGAGCCCCAGTGATTGATCTTAAAATCTTCGACTGCGCCCTTTGTATAATGTCGATATTGCTGGTACTTGCATTTCCCCATAGTACGGCGCCGTAAGTCCAGATGGGTTTCAGTACGGAGTTGTATAGGAGGACTTTATACTCCAGACGTAGAGGGGACCGAGCATTGATGATCCAATGTAAGCTACTCGCTTTCAGTTTAAGCTGTAACTTTTTTGCCTCGATGTGCTTGCGCCAAGTTAGTCTTCTGTCTAGGTGGAGACCAAGGTAAGTGACATCCGCGGCTTGAGGAATTGGTACGTTGTTTAGCATTATAGCTGGACAGTTTCTTTTGTTAAGCGTAAATGTAACATGTTTGCATTTTTGCTCGTTGACCCGGATACGCCAGGTTGCTAGCCATTCCTCTACCACCTTGAGGTGTTCCTCTAATTTTGCAGAGGCTTGCCGTGTTATCGGCAAAAGTGGACGTTGTAAGTCCTAAACTCGTTGGTAAGTCTGCAGTGTACAGCAGGTAGAGCAATGGGCCGAGTACACTGCCTTGCGGTACACCAGCTTTGATTTCAAAGTCACTTCAAGTTTTTTTTTTCTCGCACTTTGGTATATATAGGCCGAGTATATAAGGCGCTATATTTTATTTGCCGATTTCCAATATATATATAAAAAGTGATCTCCTACATATAAAATATATATATGCAAGCAGAGTGTGTGAATGTGACAAAAAAAAATTACAAATTTATCCAGTGCTACATTTATATCCAAAAATAAAGGTTTTGTGCAAATACAGTCCACTCCTGGGAAAAGTGTGCGCGCAGTGAAAGGTGGTTCCAACGAAGAGAAGAAAATTTTCAATACAAATAATAGAGATTTAAAAAAAAAAAAAAACGAAAGTGAACCACCCTCTCACATATGTATAAAAGCCACACTTAGACATTTCTGGTGTCCCGCGACACCCTACCCTAAACTGGTGGGGCATATCGGTTAGACACAGCAAAAGAATTCATATTTAAAAAAAAAAAAAACATTAATTTATATAAAGAAATCCGATCCATTCACACCTCTGCATATCGCCATTCCATTTTTCATATTTAAAAAAAAAAAAAAAAAAAAAAAGATTTTTAAATACATATATATATACCCAACATTTTACATATCCATACACATACATATATATATACTCCAACATTTTACATATCCATACACATACATATATATACATATTTTTCCATACATAAACTTTTACATATTGATACTCATATACATATCCATACATATATTCCACAAAAATTTCTAATTTTTTTCGCACACAAATATATTTTCCCATCACCGCGAACAAGTCCCGCTACCCCTTGCAGCCTATATACATACATACATACGTGCATACATAAGTACCGCTTAACTGCAGTATACCGGCACAGCTGCAAGCTCATGTGCCAAAAGACCGACACAAAGCAAACGACCAAAAGTAGCTGTGCTGTATACCCTAGGTTGGCAGGCACTTTGTGGTGTATATATGTATGTTGAAGGGTCACGTTGTCCTCAACGAATAATCGAATAATATTTAATTATTAAAAATTTGTGTTCCGCGTTTTTGTTTATTCTATTCCCACGCGTTCCAAGTCGTATCTTTGGTTCTATTTCAATTCCAAAGTGTTTCAACCCGTTCCAAGTCGCATCTTTGGAGTTATATATCGATTCCAAAGTATTCCCACACGTTCCAAGTCGTATCTTTGGAGTTAGATTTCAATTCCAAAGTGTTTCCACGCGTTCCAAGTCTTATCTTTGGAGTTAGATTCCAATTCCAAAGTGTTTCCACGCGTTTCAAGTCGTATCTTTGGTTCTATTTCAATTCCAAAGTGTCAACCCGTTCCAAGTCGCATCTTTGGAGTTATATTTCAATTCCAAAGTATTCCCACACGTTCCAAGTCGTGTCTTTGGAGTTAGATTTCAATTCCTAAGTGTTTCCACGCGTTTCAAGTCGTATCTTTGGTTCTATTTCAATTCCAAAGTGGATCCACCCGCTCCAAGTCGCATCTTTGTAGTTATATTTGAATTCCAAGGTGTTCCAAGCCGTTCCTAGGGTTTTTTGGCAGTGTTCCAAGTCATTCCAAACGTACCAACTCCTTTTCTGGATTTTCAATCTATTTCAAGGCGTTTCAAAGCCGTTCTTTAAGTGGGTTTGGCAGTGTTCCAAGTCATTCCAAACGTACCAGCTCGTTTTCTGGATTTTCAATCTATTTCAAGGCGTTTCAAAGCCGTTCTTTAAGTGGTTTGGTAGTGTTCCAGTTTTCCCAAACGGTCCAGTTTGTCTTTTTGGCTAATTTTCAAGCCGTGCCAAACCAGCTCACTACTTTATAAACGCCACTCTCTGGGGTTATGAGCACGAGCCCGTCAAAAAACGAGAAAGCAGCTGAGAACACTGCAGCCCCGAGCAAATCCCTCAATTGCTGCTCCAGGTCAGCGCCAGAGGAGTACCAGCCCTACTACTCCTCCTTCCCGAGCATTTCAGACCCTCTCTAGTCCATTAACTCTCACGTCCGCACCATCGAGCACGACCTGTCAGCAAGCCACGTCAGAGCCACGACGAGCAAGCCAAAAAAGAGGTCAAATCATTGGTACCACTTCCACAGATTTTTGTAACCGCCCCAAGAGTCACTCGGTCCGAAACCAAAAGGGTTTTAGCTGCTTCCACCATGGCTTTGAAGAAGTTTGTTTCCGATTGCGATAAACTAATTCAGTTTGAAGTCGACACACACGTCACTTCACTGTCCGAGGTCAGCGTATTTACGCTCCAAGTCCGTCGTGATCGACTTCAAGCGTTGTGGGAGAAGGTCGAGCAGGAATATGAGAAATACGAGGCACTCACAGATGGTAAAGACGATAACTCTGAAGATTTAGCCATCCAAGCTAAATATGACAAATGCTATCAAGTTTACGAGCGATGCACGGCTCGATTAAACGAGCTTATCCATGAAGGGTCTGCTCCTACTCCTCCGAACCGTCATTTCGATTGTAGAATGCAGAGAGGAGGGACTTGAAACTCTTCTCACATAATGAAGCAACGGCAATCGCAATGGTCAATGAACTTCAAGACGCTCTTGGTTCAGCTGGCTTTCCTTTGCGCAAGTGGACATCGAATGTGAAAGAGCGTGCTCAGTTGCATTCCGAAGAGTCATTTACTGAATGCTGATTTCCTCGATATCGAAGAGGCTAGCACAGCGATAACACTGGGAATCCGATGGAAAGCGACTACGGATGAGTTTTATTTTGTCATCTCACCCCAAGATGTCAAGTCAGCTTATTCTAAGCGAGAAGACCTCGGGCAGATCGCCAAGTTATTCGATCCCGCTGGCTGGCTGGCTCCCTTTGTGATTCAAGCCAAGGTGTTTATGCAAGAGCTTTGGCTACAAGAGCTAGGGGTGGGATGATCAATTGCCCAGTGAACTCCATCAAAGGTGGCAGATTTTAAGATTTTTCAAAAGAGCTACTCCTTTCTTGACCCCAGATCCGAATTCCACGATGGGTTCTTCATGACCCAAATTCCGACATCCAATTCCATTGTTTTGCGATGCGTCACAGCGGGCTTATGGTGCCGCAATTTACGTGCGCGTTGGCGAATGACCAAGGCATATCGTGCTGCCTTCTTGCAGCGAAATCTAGAGTAGCCCCGGTTAAAACGGTTTCATTTCCCCGCCTTGAATTATGCGGAGCCACACTTTTGGCTGAACTGGCAGCTGCAGTTCTTCCGCAACTTCCAGTTGATAAGGCGGAGGCTTTTTATTGGTCAGATTCCACCGTCGTACTGTCGTGGTTAAATAAGCCACCCTGCACACGGACAACGTTTGTCGCAAATCGGGTAGCAAAAATTGTGACGGCAACAAATGACGCCCCATAGAATCACGTTCGTTCAGAGGACAATCCAGCAGATCTCCCTAGCCGCGGCCTGAGTGCGCAGGAACTGGTACACAAGGATTTGTGGTGGCACGGCCCACCATGGCTACGGGAACCACAAGAGTCCTGGCAGCGAGCGACACCACTCCCACTAGACACTACCTTGGAGAAGCGGGTAGTCAAGGTCCACGTCGCGATCAGCTAAGCCAGCCAACGAGATACTATCTCGTTTTTCCAATCTGGCACGTGCCTTACGAGTGATAGCATATGTGATCCGTTTCGGCAGAAGGTGTCGTAAACTTCCAAACGATTACTCAGGGATGTGACCTCTAGCGAGATCAATCAAGTACTCCAGGCGTTGATCCGAGTCACACAGCGTGATTACTTTCCGACGGAGCATCGGTGTCTACAGCAGAAGAAATCTCTGCCCACGTCTAGCACTATTCTCAATTTGAATCCTTTCATTGACGCATCAGGTGTGATCCGAGCATGTGGGCGCGTGCAACAAGCAGCGGCCCTTAGTTACGATGAGCGTAACCCCATTCTGTTGCCAGTAGTAAGTCCATTGTCCCGGCTGTTGGTGCTTTTCACGCATCAGATTCTCTCTCCATGGGGGCAGCCAACTGGTAGTCCGTCTCATCCGACAGAGATACTGGATTCCAAGACTGCGGAATCTAGTAAAATCGGTGGTCAATTCATGCAAAGTCTGTGTGATTTACAAAAGAAGGCTGCAATCACAGCTAATGGGCACCCTTCCGGCCCAGCGAACTACTTTTCGCACGTCCTTTCACGGTCGTCGAAGGGTCGCACCAACGCCAGCCTCCGATCAAAAACTGACCTTGACCACACTGCTGCAGCACCGCAATCCGCATCTGATGCCCACGGCGATGGTACGTCTTGAGACGGGGAAAACCCTTCGACGTGAAGGCCCTGGTGGACCCTTGTTCTGCGGTATCGTCGATGGCGCCGTCACTGGCCACGGCCTTCAAGTTGACAGCCGTCAATATAGGGGCAGAGAAAGCGGTGGCAGCAGTGATCCGAACCCCAATCAGTGAAGGATGGCGATTGGAGGCGATCCTGAAGGTGGTCGATGGCTTGTGCTGCCGCACCCCAAGCGCTCCGGTGGACCCACAGATCGCCAAAAGTTTGAGGGCATCGTCCTGGCGGATGATACGTTCTACCGACCGTCGTCAGTGTCTTTGGTCCTGGGCGCGGATGTGATCACGGAGGTCATGTTGGAGGGAGTCTACCCGGGGTTGGCGGGCGGCCAATTGCGATGCGCACAGTCTTTGGCTGGACCCTGTCCGGAGCGTGCCACTAGACTGCCTGGGTCTTGCACTCCTGCAAGGGGGAGCATGTTTATGCCCAACCGGGCAACACAAGGGTTAAAGGAGGCGGAAGCTTTCACCTCGCGCCGCTTTCCCGATGATGCCCATCGCTCTCCCCACAAAAGAACTCCCCACACTTCGCTCCAAGCGGGGCTTGGTGCCCTGCTCTTAAGTAAGCTAGGTTTAGTTGCATTATATACGTGAATATAAGTAATACATCCAAGTGAAGTGAAATTTCTCTACGTCTCAATATTTTACTGGGAGGAAGAAAAGGAAAAAGGCAAAAATTCATCTAGCTGCCCCAAACCAGAAGGAAGTTCGATCCCCCCTACAAATACAGCTGTTATAAAAGAGATGGCGGCTATGAAACTCAAAATGGCGGCTGTGGAATGGTTCCATCTGCTGTTATGGCTGTTATATCATGGATGGCAACTATAAAACTCAAAATGGCGGCTGTAGAATGGTTCCAGCAGCTAGTATAGCTGGTATACAGGAGATGGCGACTATAAAACTAAAAATGGCCGATGTAGAATGGTTCCAGCAGCTAGTATAGCTGTTATATAAGAGATGGCGGCTATAAAACTCAAAATGGCGGCTATAGAATGGTTCCAGCTGCGTGTATGACTGTTGTATCAGGGATGGCGGCTATAAAACTCAAAATGGCGGCTGTAGAATGGTTCCATCTGCTTTTATGGCTGTTATATCATGGATGGCAACTATAAAACTCAAGATGGCGGCTGTAGAATGGTTCCAGCTGCTTGTACGACTGTTATATCAGGGATGGCGGCTATAAAACTCAAAATGGCGGCTGTAGAATGGTTTCAGCAGCTAGTATAGCTGTTATATTAGAGATGGCGGCTATAAAACTAAAAATGGCGGCTGTAGAATGGTTCCAGCTGCTTGTATGACTGTTATATCAGGGATGGCGGCTATAAAACTCAAAATGGCGCCTGTAGAATGGTTCCAGCTGCTTGTATGATGTTGTTAGGTATAAATAAAGCGACGGCGGCTATAAAACTCAAAATGACGGCTGTAGAATGGTTTCAGCTGCTTGTATGACTGTTATATCAGGGATGGCGGCTATAGAACTCAAAATGGCGGCTGTGGAATGGTTCCATCTGCTGTTATGGCTGTTATATCATGGATGGCAACTATAAAACTCAAAATGGCGGCTGTAGAATGGTTCCAGCAGCTAGTATAGCTGGTATACAGGAGATGGCGACTATAAAACTAAAAAGGCCGATGTAGAATGGTTCCAGCAGCTAGTATTAGCTGTTATATAAGAGATGGCGGCTATAAAACTCAAAATGGCGGCTATAGAATGGTTCCAGCTGCTTGTATGACTGTTGTATCAGGGATGGCGGCTATAAAACTCAAAATGGCGGCTGTGGAATGGTTCCATCTGCTTTTATGGCTGTTATATCATGGATGGCAACTATAAAACTCAAGATGGCGGCTGTAGAATGGTTCCAGCAGCTAGTATAGCTGGTATACAGGAGATGACGACTATAAAACTAAAAATGGCCGATGTAGAATGGTTCCAGCAGCTAGTATAGCTGGTATATAAGAGATGCGCTAAAAAATGGCGGCTGTAGAATGGTTCCAGCAGCTGGTATAGCTGTTATATAAGAGATGGCGGCTATAAAACTCAAAATGGCGGTTGTAGAATGGTTCCATCTGCTTTTATGGCTGTTATATCATGGACGGCAACTATAAAACTCAAGATGGCGGCTGTAGAATGGTTCCAGCAGCTAGTATAGCTGGTATACAGGAGATGGCGACTATAAAACTAAAAATGGCCGATGTAGAATGGTTCCAGCAGCTAGTATAGCTGTTATATAAGAGATGGCGGCTATAAAACTCAAAATGGCGGCTGTAGAATGGTTCCAGCTGCTTGTATGATTGTTATATCAGGGGATGGCGGCTATAAAACTCAAAATGGCGGCTGTAGAATGGTTCCAGCAGCTTGTATGGCTGTTATATCAAGAGATGGCGGCTATAAAACTCAAAATAGCGGCTGTAGAATGGTTCCAGCAGCTTGTATGGCGGTTATATCAGGGATGGCGGCTATAAAACTCGAAATGGCGGCTGTAGAATGGTTCCAGCAGCTTGTATGACTGTTATATAAGGGATGGCGGCTATAAAACTCAAAATGGCGGCTGTAGAATGGTTCCAGCAGCTTCTATGACTGTTATATCAGAGATGGGGGCTATAAAACTCAAAATGGCGGCTGTAGAATGGTTTCAGCTGCTTGTATGACTGTTATATCAGAGATGGCGGCTATAAAACTCAAAATGGTGGCTGTAGAATGGTTCCAGCAGCTAGTATAGCTGTTATATAAGGGATGGCGGCTATAAAACTCAAAATGGCGGCTGTAGAATGGTTCCAGCAGCTTATACTGGTTATATAGGGATGGCGGCTATAAAACTCAAAATGGCGGCTGTAGAATGGTTCCAGCAGTTAGTATGACTGTTATATCAGGGATGGCGGCTAAAACCAAAATGGCGGCTGTAGAATGGTTCCAGCAGATATAGCTGTTATATAAGAGATGGCGGCTATAAAACCAAAATGGCGGCTGTAGAATGGTTCCAGCTGCTTGTATGACTGTTATATCAGGGATGGCGGCTATAAAACTCAAAATGGCGGCTGTAGAATGGTTCCAGCTGCTTGTATGACTGTTATATAAGAGATGGCGGCTATAAAACCGGGCTACAGCGGTTAAAGGATGGCGGAACCATGGCTGTAGAATGGTTCCAGCAGCTAGTATAGCTGTTATATCGGTGATGCCGGCTTAAAACTCAAAAATGGCGGCTGTAGAATGGTTCCAGCTGCTTGTATGACTGTTATATCAGGGATGGCGGCTATAAAACTCAAAATGGCGGCTGTAGAATGGTTCCAGCTGCTTGTATGATTGTTATATTAGGAGATGGCGGCTATAAAACTCAAAATGGCGGCTGTAGAATGGTTCCAGCAGCTAGTATAGCTGTTATATAAGAGATGGCGGCTATAAAACTCAAAATGGCGGCTGTAGAATGGTTCCAGCTGCTTGTATAGCTGTTATATCAGGGATGGCGGCTATAAAACTCAAAATGGCGGCTGTAGAATGGTTCCAGCTGCTGGTATGGCTGTTATATCAGGGGATGGCGGCTATAAAACTCAAAATGGCGGCTGTAGAATGGTTCCAGCAGCTAGTATAGCTGTTATATAAGGAGATGGCGGCTATAAAACTCAAAATGGCGGCTGTAGAATGGTTCCAGCTGCTTGTATCGACTGTTATATCAGGGATGGCGGCTATAAAACTCAAAATGGCGGCTGTAGAATGGTTCCAGCAGCTAGTATAGCTGTTTATAAGAGATGGCGGCTATAAAACTCAAAATGGTGGCTGTAGAATGGTTCCAGCTGCTTGTATGACTGTTATATCAGGGATGGCGGCTATAAAACTCAAAATGGCGGCTGTAGAATGGTTCCAGCAGCTAGTATGACTGTTATATAAGGGATGGCGGCTATAAAACTCAAAATGGCGGCTGTAGAATGGTTCCAGCTGCTTGTATGACTGTTATATCAGGGATGGCGCCTGTAAAATTCAAAATGGCGGCTGTAGAATGGTTCCAGCAGCTGGTATAGCTGTTATACAGAGATGGCGGCTTAAAACTCAAAATGACGGCTGTAGAATGGTTCCAGCAGCTAGTGTATGACTGTTATATCAGGGATGGCGGCTATAAAACTCAAAATGGCGGCTGTAGAATGGTTCCAGCTGCTTGTATGACTGTTATATCAAGGGATGGCGGCTATAAAACTCAAAATGGCGGCTGTAAGAATGGTTCCAGCAGCTTGTATGGCTGTTATATAGAGATGGCGACTATAAAACTCAAAATGGCGGCTGTAGAATGGTTCCAGCCACTTGTATGACTGTTATATCAGGTTGGCGGCTATAAAACTCAAAATGGCGGCTGTAGAATGGTTCCAGCTGCTTGTATAGCTGTTATATAAGAGATGGCGGCTATAAAACTCAAAATGGCGGCTGTAGAATGGTTCCAGCTGCTTGTATGAGCTGTTATATAAGGGATGGCGGCTATAAAACTCAAAATGGCGGCTGTAGAATGGTTCCAGCTGCTTGTATGGCTGTTATATAAGGAGATGGCGGCTATAAAACTCCAAAATGGCGGCTGTAGAATGGTTCCAGCAGCTAGTATAGCTGTTATATAAGGGATGGCGGCTGTGGAATGGTTCCAGCTGCTTGTATGGCTGTTATATAAGGGATGGCGGCTATAAAACTCAAAATGGCGGCTGTAGAATGGTTCCAGCTGCTATTATGGAGCTGTTATATCAGGGATGGCGACTATAAAACTCAAGATGGCGGCTGTAGAATGGTTCCAGCAGCTAGTATAGCTGTTATACAGGAGATGGCGGCTATAAAACTCAAAATGGCCG